>CABHPR010098096.1:10770-25127 GCA_902168415.1 Peromyscus melanophrys | reverse complement strand
TGCAGTGTAGAGTGTCTGTAGTATGCCAGGTACTAGAATGGACATTCTCGTATTTCATCTCTGTACCCAGTAAGGGTTTTTCCCCCCACCATTTTGATTGATGAACAAAATGAAGCAAAGGAAAAGTGAGACTTGTCCAAGGTCACTCAGTGATCAGTGCACTGCCGGGAATTTAGGGGTTTGAATTCTTTCTAAGGGAGTTATTTCTCATTCTACTAGTTTATTTTTCGGGTTATGCCAGAAAATGGGTCTGGAATAAGGGCCCAGTTTTCTTCTTCACTTCTGCAGCATAGATTTGGAAAGCCAGCAGTATATGGAACACAGGGCCATTTGAATGTGGTTTCCCACTTGAGGAACCACAGATTTAGACTGTTGTCCAGAGGTCTGTCTGTAGAGGGTAGCAGGCCAGGGCCACAGTATTGACTTGAGCTACAGCCTCTAGTTGTTTTAAAGAGAGGATTGCCATCACCAAGGTTATTCAAAAGGGGCAACCTGAATAGGGAGCAGGAACTGCCACCCCACCTAAGTGTGCTCTGTCTTCAGGCTTACTTATGCCTTCCTGAGAGGAGGTAGGATGGAGAAATTATGGACTAGCTGTGGAACTAATGTCGTGCTACAGAGAATGCCCCCACTGTGCACGTCTGTGCTGCCTGTGCACTGGCTGGGTGAGGCGTGAGGCATGTCTTAAATCTTTGTACATTTCTTCCTTTAATGCCTGACTCAAAATAAGTTGAACTTTGTCATCCTCAACGTTCAGTATTTACTTTGGGGGTTCATTCTTAACCTATTCAGTGTCCAACTGAAGTGTTTTGTAATTAGCTCTTACTCATCTGCTTGCAGACCCATGCTTATCTTCTATGTCAGCTCTAGAATGAAAGCTCCATCTGTAATCTTTTAATAGCCCCATGCTTTCGTTTTCCAGTTTTAAAAAGTACCATTGTTCAAGGATACACTTGAGCTTCCTGGAGTAAGGTTTCGTCCCGGAAATTAGAAGAGGAATGCTTGAACACAGTGAACGAGACAGGAAGTGTCTGCTGACAGTGTTATGACCCCACTTTATCAGTTGTCCCAATGTTTACCATCTCATCCTACTTGGAACCCTAGCTTCACTCTGCTGCCTGAACTCCAGGGTGGGGCTCCCTCCAGTGAAGGGCTTCAAAAATTTGGAGGTGCCAAGGCTTCCCAAGGCTCGTGGGGGTGGTTGAAGCTGGACCCTGGACTGTCCAGTAGTTTCTTCCCTGGGTTGTTAACTCAGCTCACCGGAGGCTGGCCAGTTAAAGCCTTCAGCCCTGTAGAAGGCGCTAGAACTAAAGTGGGCAGTCAGGCCCCAGGCCCTTTCCTCCTGCTGACTTCTGCTACGTGATCCTTTGTCTGTCCTTCCTCCTCAGAGAAGATGAGATTTCGGATTCTGAAAGAGGGACATCACCCCATCTCCTACCACCCCAGACCAGCCTAAGAGCCTCCCTAGGGCTTGGCAGTGTTCTCAGACTTCTGCCGGGTTCTGACCCTTCCACCCACTGTAACAAAACAGTATCTGGCCTTCGAGGAGGCGAGGGTGGGGAGAAGGGTAACTGCTAGTTGAGGCATTTTCTGGAACCTAATTAGTTAGACCTGTCCACACATGCAGCTCCCAGCCAACAAGGAGCAGGTAAGCAATGTTATCCTTCAGCACAGACCATTCTTGTCCTAGCTTCACTGACTCAACACTAGTGCAGGCCCTCTGAGGCCATCAACCTCAGCCTGCTCTCAGTGGCAGGGAATCAGCCCAGAGGTGGTGGGGATTCCTGAAGCCTATCAACCAGGGAATGGCAGAGCCAGGGACAGACCCTTGACTCCTGAGTCACATGCCACTCTCTGCACTGGGCTCAGCTGCAGTCCTAGAATTCTTTAGTGGACACTGGAGATTTTCTTCTCAAGAGCACCACTGGTTCAAGGCTGAGGATGCTGTCACCTAGTCAGCCACCTTGACACTAGTGACTGGAGGAAACAGTGCACAGGACTCCACCTTGTGGGATAAGGGATGTCCTTCACTCCTCATGGAAATGGAGGAGTTGCTTCCCTGAGCAGGTGGCTCAGTGGTTTAAACTGTGGGGCCACAGTCGAGGGACAGGGTCCAGCTGGACCCCAGCCCTCGCTTCTCCTGCACTGGGATAGCAATAGCAGTATCTATCTTTTAGAGTTATTTCGAGGATTAATGACTCATGCGCACCATCCAGTGCACAGTAAACACCCACGCTTGCCTTTTCTCATTAGCCTGAAAACGTGCCTTGGTCACTTAGCTTTTGTTCTCAGCATGTAGATCCACCAGTTCCTGGGGGCTAAGTACCACACAGGTTTTCTTATTCCTGTTTTCCAGGTAAAAATAGAGCTGTTATGACTTTATCTGGATGTCTTTCTTCTGTGGATTTATCTTAGGTATTAAGTCTTGAAAAGAAAGTGGGATCTTAGGGTAGAAACTAGGACAGTGCGTGTGTGGAAACAACTGGACTAATGTGTTGAGCTGGAGGCCAGAGCAAGGGAGGGGGTGGAGTGATGACTCAGGCTCTTCCAGAGAACAAAAGAGCAGCAGGTGAGGGTGAGGGCTGCTGCTATGAGCAGGTTGAGAACAAACTGGAAATGCTTGTATTTATTGTCACTTTTTTTTTTTTTAACATGGCATCGTGTAGTCCAGGCTGTTCTCAGACTCAATATATAGCTGAGGATGACTTTGTAGCTTTTCCTTTTTTTTTTTTTTTTGGTTTTTCGAGACAGGGTTTCTCTGTGTAGCTTTGCGCCTTTCCTGGAACTCACTTGGTAGCCCAGGCTGGCCTCGAACTCACAAAGATCCGCCTGGCTCTGCCTCCCGAGTGCTGGGATTAAAGGCGTGCGCCACCACCGCCCGGCAGCTTCTCCTTTTTAAGATTTATTTTTATTTCATGTGTATGAATGTTTGACTGCATGTATATCCATGTTCCTTGTATATGCCTGGTGCCTGCAGAGGCCAGTTTCCCTGGAACTGGACTTACAGACAGTTGTGAGCAGCCATGTGGGTGCCAAGAACTGAACTCGGTCCTCTCCAAGAGCAGACAGTGCTCTTAACTGCTGAGCCATCTCTCCAGTCCTGACTTTGATCTTTTGATCCTCCTGCCTCCATCTCCCAAGTGCTAGGATTACAGACATGCACTACCATACCCAGTTTATGTGGCACTGAGGCTCAAACCCAGTGTTCCATGCATGCTATGCAAGCACTCTATCAAATAAATGAGCTGCATTCCTAGCCCCCATTCCACTCTACCTCTTTTATAGCAAATGTGCACCTATCTTTCTGTGACTATATTTTAATTTTCCCTTGTCCATTTGTGGCCAGCTGTTGGTTGACCGTGCCTCTGCAGATGGCTACAGGAGTGCTTATGTCCCCACCCTTTGTCCTCAGAGCACCCGTGATGGGGACCCCGGCCTCTGTGGTGAGTGAGCCACCCCTGTGGCAGGTTTCAACTGAGGCCCGGGGCCGCAAGCAGGCCTCTGCCAACATCTTCCAGGATGCCGAGCTGGTACAGATCCAGGGCCTGTTCCAGCGAAGTGGGGACCAGCTGGCTGAAGAGCGGGCCCAGATCATCTGGGAATGTGCAGGGGATCACCGTGTGGCTGAGGCCCTGAGGAGGCTGCGCAGGAAAAGGACCCCGAGGCAGAACCACTGCAGCCGGCTGAGGTAGGGGCCTGGGACTGGAGGGCTGAGGGAAGAGGTAGAAAGGATGCCTGCTTGAGTATGACCTCAAACCAGTGACTTGTCCTCGCTGTAAGGTACCTACTGTTCATGTTTATACTGCTATGGCACCTAAGACTATTGTTATTGTTGGAGTCACATGACTTGTGGTCCCCATGAGAAGGAAAGCCTTAGTCAAAGCAGAACTACCAAATTCCGAGACTCTGGGCCAGTAGAAAGGAGTACTGTTGGAAGGGAATGGGCACCGTTCAAAGGCAAGCCTGGTTAAAGCGTGCAGGGGACACAGAGGAGAGGTCTCAGCAGGCACTGTGGAAATCCTATGGGGACAAGCAGGAGATTCTCTCTGGCCATCTACCTCTGTCCCATCACTGCCAGCCCAGGAGTAGTGGGCGCCAGGGGACCTAGGTAAACGGCCTGGCCTTAAAGCCATCACCACAGATTTCGCTCTAGGATCCTCCCCTCACTCTGAGATGGCAAGTCAGTCTTCACGGCCGGCATTAAGTGATGCCATGTATGCCTGACTTATGATACCGTGAATGAACAAAAAGGCCAGGAGAGACTTGTTCAGTGTCCATTCTCAGATCCAGCCCCACCCTCTTACCGTGCTGAGCTGGAAAGAGCTGTCATACAGTTCTTGGGTCTCTTTCTATCCCAGCAGTGTTTATAGTGATAAAACTCTTAAGGTTCCATCCTGCTCTCCATGGTGACGCTGGCTTGTTCCCAACAGAGCACCAGAGCCTGGATCTACAGCGGCCGACTCACAGGACAGCACCACTGATGAGGCCTCTGGCGAGCAGATTGGGAACTCACGGAGGACAAGTACCAGAGTCCACCGAAACTGGAATAAGCCGGGTCCCACAGGTTACCTCCACCAGATCAGACACTGACCCAGTGAAGGGTTGGGGAGGTCCTCCCCAGATACTGCAGGGACTTTTGCCAAAAGGCTTATGGAGTTGCAAGGAGGAAGCCTGAGCAGAGCCCTGTCTAGGCGATGAAAGCAGTAGTGAGAATGTTGTCCTCAGTTCAGATCGGAAGCAGCATTCACTGGACTCTGCCCTGTGTGGAACCTGTTCTTACCAAGCGAGGGGATGCCTCAGACCTCACAGCAGAACGGGGCTGCAGGACGTTCCCCTGGGGTACAAGTAATGTGCGCTCAGACGCAGCATCTCACCGTTCCTGCCACCAACTGCCAGTTGCTGTCACTGTGCAGCAGCCAGCGGTCCACACCCCTGTGCCACAGGCCAGTGCAAAGAGAAAACGTGTTGAAGTGGAAAATAAAAACATTCACATCAACAGTTCTGTGAGTCTGTTATAGAAGGGAGAATCCCAGACAGGGAAGGACAGGCGATAAATCTGGCTGGATGCTTGTGCTTTCTCAACCCCAAACCCTGGAGATCGCAGTACCACAGCTTCCTCTTCCAGAATGAGTAAGCTGCAAGGAAAAATGAGGTCTCTGCACTTGGGCACTGGGTCCTGGGCTGATTATGCAGTTGCTGGGAGCACTATCAAGGGCCAACCATCTTCAGGTGGGATGGCGCAGGACAATTATCAACCGGCACTATGGCCTGGTAACCTACAGTGAAGGGCTTTTTCTTCTAAACTAAGTGCTCATCAGCATTCCCCCTCCCCACCAACCAGTACCCCCAGGGACAAGTGGTGAACCTTTATGGCAAGACTGCCCTCTGCTGGCCAAGGAGAAAAACTAACATCTCTAAATTCACTTCTACACCAGTGGTTCTCAACCTTCCTAATGCTGTGACCCTTAATACAATTCCTCATGTTATTTTCCATTACTACTTCATAACTGCAATTTTGCTACTGTCATGAATCATAATGTAAATACCTGTTTTTTGTTGTTGTTGTTTGGTTTTTTTCGAGACAGGGTTTCTCTGTAGTTTTGCGCCTTTCCTGGAACTCCCTCTGTAGTCCAGGCTGGCCTCGAACTCACAGAGATCTGCCTGCCTCTGCCTCCCAAGTGCTGGGATTAAAGGTGTGCGCCACCACCGCCCAGCTTGATACCTGTGTTTTCTGATGGTCTTAGGTGACCCCTGTGACCCACCCCCATCCCCAGGGGTCACAACCCACAGGTTGAGAACCACTGCTCTACACTTAACAGCCATTTCCAGGGCAAATACTGTAGAGTCCCTACCAGAGAACAATCTGTAACAAGTAATCAAACCATACATCTATTGATGTATCCCATCAATAGATTCAGGTCAGGTTTTGAAATGTCTTAGGAAAACACTTAGTTTTCAGGAGTCAAGTCTCTGTAACTCTTTGCCGTTAGAACTGCATTTACCTTGTCTTTCTTCCCCCAAAGAAAACTGGACAAAGAGATCAGAATTGGATTTGTTATTCATACATTTGCATTGATTTAAATACAATACATACAATTTCTACAGTGCATTAGAAGAACGGGGCGGCGCTCACCAGCCAGCTTCCACTCCTAGACACGGGGGACAGGCCTAAGGCTGGCAGAGGGCCGGCTGTTCTGGAAGTACCTGACACTCTGGGCTCTTGGCACTCCCAAAGTCCACATTCAAGACAACCTGAGTACAGGCTTCAAGCGAGAGAGGCAGGGAAGGACGCCTGCACCCTTGCCCATCAGGCCTGGCACTGGCTCCCTCTTACATTGGACCCAATTTCCTCCTGATGGCAGAGCTGATCTGGAGTAGGACAGTGCACAAGAGCCTGGTAGAGCACCAGGTTCTCTCCATGCACCTGGGCTGTCTCCAGTACCCCAGTGGGGAGTCTCACCAACAGGCTGGTGTGAAGATGTCTGTGAAGAATGTCACGTACCTGAACCCCTGCAGGCTCCTGTGATCAGGAGGCAGGAATTCTCCCAAACATGGTTCTGAGGCCAGAGTCTAAGTGGGCTGGATGGGATTGTCAGGATGGGGCAAACAATGGTGCCTTGGTCCACAGGGCATGCATATCCAGTGCTCAGAGATTCATGTTGGCTGAGTGGAAGCCGATAGCAAGCTGGCTCCTAGATTGGACTGGATGGGGAGCAGCCTGCTCCAGCTGACAGGAGAGCTGAGTGCCTCTGCTCTGCTCCTGGATGGTGGGAGCCAGGCAGGCAGGTGAGACACACAGCTGTGGTCCTCATTCCCTTTCTTTGGTTTTTTTCAAGCCTTCAGGACAATTTCTTTCCAAGGCTGACTGACCAATTGTAGAATGTGAGAACCCTCAGGGGTCCACATCACAGGGTATGAACACTACTGCCTCTCAGCCACAGGTGGCCCCTTTTTACTCCCTCCTGAAGCCAATTCTTTGCTTTGGTGTAGAAAGGGTTCAAACACCTGGCAAGGGAGAAGACACATGGAAGCAGGAAGATGCACGGTGAGCTGGGCAGGCACTGGGGAACTGTTTGAAGGCCTCTCTTCGGGAAGCTGAGGAGAAAGCAGCCCAGGACAAGAAGGCAAGGAGCCCTGGGGCACTGCTGGTTAGGAGACAGAACACAGGTCCTGTTGCTTTCCATGCAGCAGTGATAACAGGAAGAACAAGGACAATGTCCTGCCACTCGTGACCTGACTGACCCACAACCCCTACCAAGAGCCGCTCCAGAACACAAACTGAACTCCTCAGTTAAAAGTTGAGAAAAATAGTGAAAACAACAGAAACCAGGTAGAAAAGGATGGAGACTTAGGAAGGACCCAGGAGTGAGGCTGTGCCAGGCTCCCCATGGAACACTGCCAGCACCCAGCATGCACTTAGGCTAAGTCAATCACCTCTACATGCTACACATCCGCTTGGTGGAACAGAACCACCAAGGCTAGCCCTCTCTCACTTCAGCTGAGTGCTAGGCAAGCAGCAGCAGGGCAGAGAACACAGATTGTGTGCAGAGCCTCTGGCAGATACAGAGCAAAAGCCTGCTTACTGCCACAAGAAGCCAGTACCAGTGTGGCAAGGGGAGGATCAGTTTGGCAAAAACAGAAAGGAAAGGTGTGGCTTCTGTCTAAGGGCCCTCGACGGGCCTCTGACACAGCTCAGTTCATGGGGGTAAACAGCTAGGCATCAGAGCGTGTCTAAGCAAACTTAGGTCTAGATTAAGGGCTTCTGACTCGAGTATCTAATCTGGTTTCCTACAAGCATTTAAGTTTGTTTCTTTCTGATGCAGAATATAATAGGGAACTGGGATGGAGAGGGCTGTCAGGGAGATGGGGCTTTCCCAACCTGCCACCAGATACTGGGAGGGAGTTGCTCCTCCTCAGCCACCTGCTACCTTGCCTGGATGCCAGCCTCCCCAACACTCTGAAGGGTCCAGGAGTACTCTTGTCCCTGACTGTGCTTCTCCCTGTGGGTGGGAAAGCCCTGAGGGAGGCGTCAAGCAAAGAGGAAGGGCCCTCAAAGGCTCTGCCGTGCACCAGCTTCTCTCCAGGCTTGCTCCCAGCCTGACACCTGCAGGATTAATCTTCTGCCTGCCTCTAGGGCTACCACCATGAAAAGAAAGGCTTCCGACTCTGAAAGCTCTGTGTGTAGGATTCGCTTGCAGACCGCTGATGGGAACGGGCTGTCTCAACAATCACAGGTGGCATCTGGACGAGGTGAAGGGGACTCTTATTGTCTTTTAGGGCCTGGGTCAAATTTAGGATCTGTATTGAGAAAAACAAAATGAGTGAGAGATAGGCCTACTATTCTAAGCCTGCCTCTGCAGAGAGCACCCTCTTTCAAGTCAAAATAAATACCAATGGAAACATCATCGAAGTAGGAATACAGGGCTGGAGAGGTAGCTCAGTGGCTGAGAGTATGTACTGCTCTTGCAGAGGACCTGAGTTCAGTTCTTAGCACCCTTGTCAGTGGATGACAATTACCTGTAACTCCAGCTCCTCTTCTGAACTATGAAGGCACTATACTCACAGGTACAAATACAGATATAGACACATAATTTTAAATAAAAATTTTAGGACTAGAGAGATGGCTCATAGTTAAAAGGCACTGGCTGCTCTTCCAGAGGACCTGGGCTCAATTCCCAGCACCCATATGGTGGCTCACAACCATCTGTTATCCCAGTACCAGTGGATCTGACATCTGCTTCCTGGCCATCATGGGTGCCAGTCACTGAAGTGGAGTGCAGATATACATACAAGCAAAACACACATACAATAAAATTAAAATAATCCTAAAAAAATTAAAAGAAAGTAGGTATATGAATGGGCAATACATGGACAGTAGATAGGACCTCACTAACAATTTTTTAAAATACTGTGTTTGCCTGTAATTCCAACTTCAGAAGGGAAGAGAAGGCAAGAAGGTTGCTTGGCAGCCAGGAATCTGAGACCCAACTGAGCAATATGGTGAGACCCTGTCTTAAAACAAACAAGCAAACAAAGAAGTAGAACCCTAAGTGAAAACAAATACTTTTTTGCCCTTTAAGGCCATAAAATAGAAAGTATGACCCAAGAGGTGGAAAGTTCAAAGCAACACGCTGCACGGCTGTGGAGCTGGAATGTGGAATAGTTATATGGGTGAGCTGAAAATAAAGCCCCCTTTGATCCTGCAACCTCCCTCACCTCCTTTTAAAATCTATGTCCTCTGGGACCAAACCCAGAGCTTCATACACACCAGGCAGCTGCTCTTCAGCTAAGCCTTTCCTACCTCAGCCCTGCAAATGTTGAGAGTATCAGCATGCCTGGCCCTGTCGTTTTTGAAGGGTAGGTAAATTGGCTGAGTGTGTGTGACTAAGCAAACTAATGATTCTGAGTCAGGAGGCCATGACACAGTCCTACCCTATGATTATTTATCCACAGCTCATCAACTGATCCAAAACGTTTCAAAACAAGTGACACAGGTCAGATTACTTCTCTAGGTTCCTTGCAAGTTTCTTCCCACTGTCCTCTGCCAGAACACACTGCAGGTCTGCCCTGGGCATGCAATCAAACTGCAATGGCTCTGTTCGAACCAACGCTTCCTTTGCTTGTGTCACAGCCTGCTGCCTCTGTCTACCAACGGTTTTAAAATACAAAAGCTGTTCCAAAAACATTAAGAATACAAGGTAGAAAGATAAAATTTCACCTGCCATTCTCTCCTACCTTTTGCTACCCTAGATGATAACCCTAATTAGGTGTAATGGGAAGGCTGCTAAGTGTTGGCAAGGGACTGAGAAAGGGTTGGAGAAGATGGTATGATATAGATGAGGTGCTACTACCTATATTATCTTAGGAAGCAAGCCAGTTCCTTTATGTTGAGGCCTGTAATACCAGAGTCTACAATGTAGCTTTCAAGGTTTCCAAAAGATATGCCAGCCTAGGTAGGCCCTTGCTTTACTTGAGAAAGACAGAATATTGGTATTCAGAGAGATTAATAAGAAGGCAGCTCTTAAAACTCCTTGACTATCTAGGTGCGCAGATGGGCCAGCCCTGAGGGCATGAGAGCTGAACACCCCCCAACATACACACGCATGCATGCATGCATGCATGCATGCATACATACACATACACATACACATACACACACACACACACACACACACTATGCCCCCTACAGCAATCAGGAGAGAGGGCCCTACACCTCACCTGGGCAAAACAGCAATGTGAGTGTGGGTGGCCCAGATCTGAGGATCTGAGAGCAAGAGAACTGGCCCTGATCTTTGCTGCAAGTTGCATTGAATGGGCTGGCCAAGGCAGTGCTGGAGAGCTCACCCAGGTAGTGACAATGAGGGAAAGCTGGCGGGCTGACCAGCCCAGCTACCACCCAGAACCAGGGCTATGAGAGCCCTTCCAACATCCACCTCATCTATGAACTGCTGGAGCATGTGAAGGGTACAAACCTACAGACCGAAACTGCAGGATCTCCATGACACAGGACAACAACAGGATCTCAACAAGAGGAGCCCCAGGGAGAGCCCATTACTGGTGGCATAGCAGAAGCCAGAGGCCTCAAGACAGACCAATGACTCATGGCAGTGAACACTTGCAAGTAAAGATGAATGGACTAAAGGGCAAACTGTGTGACTCAATGGGCCACACTGCAGCTTCCACAAGATTCTTTCTTCTCTCTCTCTTGTTTATTTTTTTGTTTGTTTGTTTGTTTTATTTGGTTTTTGGTTTTTCTTTTAATTTTGTTTTGTTTTGGGGAGAGGTTACAATGGCAGAGGGTGGATGTGAGGGGACAGAGAGATAAGTGGGATCGGAATGTACGATGTGAAATCCACAAAGAATCAATAAAAGTTAAAAAAAAAAAAAAGCCCAAAAAATGTCTTGACTATCCCATTTCCAAGGAAAATGTGCTCAGCAAACCCAAAGGTGCTTTCTTTGGGAGCCTTTAAATGGTTCAAAGAAGTAAACATATACTTATGGTGGAAAGACTACTACATTCTTTGAAGACTAAAATTAGTAAGGTAATTACAGCTACCGGCCTGCAATCCTAGCACTTAGGAAATGGAGGCAGGAGGATCAAGAGTTCATGGTCATTCTGGACTACACAGTAACTGTAGGACCAGCCTGGGCTATATAACAACTTATCTCAGAGAAGAAAAAGATCCAAGAAGCAGACTTTTCTATTTACAAAGTCATAATTAGCTAGTATATGTTGAGTACTTTTATGCATCAGGCATTACTCCAACTATTTCAAACAACAGATCTAATTTTATATATATATATATATATATATATATATATATATATATAACCCCATGAAGCAAGTACATGATACAAAGAGAAAAGTGGAAGGAAAAAGAGGTTTGGATCTCATAGGTAGTAGATGGGAGTGCCAGGCTTCAGAGCCAGGTCCTCTGATCAGTTTGTATCCTTCACTGCTGAGCTCTCTTTAAGTAATACGTATGAAACCAATATCCTACAGTTTTGTTTTGTTTTTGAGATAGGATCTAACTACATAGCCCTGGCTGCCCTGGAACTCACTATATAGAACAGGCTGGCCTCAAATTCAGAGATCCACCTGCTTTTGCCTCCTGAGTGCTGGAATTAAGGGTGTACCACCTCCATGCTCAGGCCTACAGAGTTTGACAATGCCGAGTTTCTGTAGTTCCCTCTGAAGGTGAAGTAGAAAGGGAGAATAATACAACTTGTAACTCAAATGACAAAATTATAACCATAGCAAGGATCAGCCTGCTTCCATGTGCCAGGCAGTATTTTCACTTAACTCTTACCATGAATTCTCTCATGCACTTGTCCACAACAGACTAGGTACAGTTACTCCCCTATTTTATAAACAAGAAAATCAGACTCCTACCCAGCATCACAGAACTGGTGGGGTGACCTGGCTCTAGAGCCCAGTTCTCAGCCAGCTCGAGGCCAGGGTGTGCTGGTTTATTTACCAATAATGCACCCAGCAACTAGTATAGGCTAAACATTCAGCAAGTGCGTCAGCAAACACTGGTTGGTATCGACACTATGGAAGAGGTAGGAGATTGCAGAGGCTACCTTTCCTCTCTCCTGAAGTTTAGGAGAGAGTCACAAATATATATGGCACAAACTTGATGTTCCAGCCTTACCTGGCCCCTCATGACAGCGATCTGTCTATGGAACTGGCCCCTGTCGAAACCAGGATCTCTCTGTAAGAGAAGGGCAGAGGAAGATGATGGAACCCATGTGAACGCCTCTCAGGAACCCATTTTTTCTCCCCCACTTAAGTTTCTAAGTGTAGTTTAGTAAGTACACTGAAAGGAAGCAGTGGCTGGGAAGTACCTAGAGTATTTCCTGCCCCTTGGAACCCTGAATTTCGGATCCTCCTGCCTCCCCCTGTTGAGTGCTCCACCACACAAGATCTAGGTGGTGCTGGAGATGGAACCCAGGGCTTTCTGTATGCTAAGAAAGTACCCTACAAACCGAGTTACATCATCCTAGCACTAGGGCTGCCCTGTCTTTCAATCCCTCCAAACCAGCTCCAGCTGGTATGTGGTAACCCTGCTTTTCCGGCTAACTCAAGTCAGACAAGTGTGAGACAACAGCTCTCGTGGCTTGTTCAGGACTAATCAGAACAACCATGGACAATGCCTTTTCCCTCAGGGCTGACCTTGAAGAGTTCATATAGGTCCTCCTCCAAGTCCTTGACGAAGTTAGGATCTGAAATCTTTGGAAGGATCAAATCTTTAATCTCCTGAGAGAATGGGACTTTCGCCTGGGGCAGCCAGGCCCAGTAAAAAGGATCTGAAAAGAGAAAAGGCTCAAAGCAAAGCTGGTGCTGGAAAAGTCCCCCTCCTGGGTCTTCTATCAGGGTTCTGTCAAAGAGAAAACAACTCTCCCCTGATAAACAACAGAAAACCAACAAAATCCATTTCCAAGTGCTGCTGACCCTAAGACTGCATGACTAGTAAGCAAAGGACTCAGGAGCCACACCCAGAGCTGCCCAATCTCAGAGCTCTTTCCCAGGTGACATATGACTTTTCCAAACAGGCCTATCTAGATGCAACTACTTGCTGGATTTTCAGGTGATCCTGAAAATGAAGGCCGGTGCTACAAAGGGGGCTGGTGATTCCCTACTGGGATTTCTTTTCCTTTTCACAGATTCTCAGTTAAAATGGGGTATGGAGTACACCAAGGAAGACAGGACACTGACAGCAATTTATCTGCAGAGACCCAAACGAAGTAACTTATGAAAACATGAGTTTAAGAATGCAAAGTGGCCGGGCAGTGATGGTGCACGCCTTTAGTCCCAGCACTGGGGAGGCAGAGGCAGGCGGAGCTCTGTGAGTCTGAGGTCAGCCTACAAAATGAGTTCCAGGACAGCCAGAGCTGTTACACAGGGAAACCCTGTCTCAAAAAAAAAAAAAAAAAAAAAGTAGAAATGAGAAAACTCATCTTTATACTGACTTACTTACTTATTTTTCAGAAATTGGGATGGAACCCAGGGGCCTTGCACATGCTATACACCCTCTCATTCCCCATACACCTCCAGTGGAAAATATAAATGGTAAAAATTTAAATAGTTTATACTACAGAACAGTTGCCATATGCTGCTGGCCACTGTATAAAAGGCCTAAAGCTACAAGATTTCATTCATGCTTAGGCCAGTCCTACTGCAGCAATGAACCAGAGCACAGCCCATTGCTCGTAAACTTACATGCCCTCCAGGAGTCAGGATGCTTCAGTGGGAAAGCGAGCCCATTGTCTATGGCAGCCACCTTGATAACAGGCTCCTTGACCACCACCCAATCTGTTTCCTGCAGAACAAAGAGAGACTTGCTCAGGCCCTTTAAAATACAGCAAGAAGGGGGAATGGGGATGGTTTACACCTTTAATCCTAGCACTCATGAGGCAGAGGCAGGTGGATCTCTGTTAGTCCAAAGCCAGCCTGGTCTACAGAGTGAGTTCCAGGACAGCCAGGGCTACACAGAGAAACCCTGCCTCAAAAAACCAAATAAAATAATAACAATACACCTCATCTCAGCCCCTCCTTGGGCTTACTTAAATCTAACCGCTACTGGTTTCCATACTGTTTTCTGGACTTGGTTTATTAGTGGCATCTGCTCCATTTACAGTCTGCTCAAGGTTCTCAGGAGCCCACGCCCAACCCCCAGAGACAGTGGTCTTACTATGTTGCTCAGGCTAGTCTATACCTCCAGAGTGCTGGGATTACACGCGTGTACCATACACTGCTAGAGGCTCTTGCTCATCACGGGGCAAGTACAGTTATTTACCAGGACTTGCCTGAGTCCTTAGAAGGGTAATTATAAAAACAAAGATAGGCCGGGGGG
>CABHPR010098093.1:0-10922 GCA_902168415.1 Peromyscus melanophrys | reverse complement strand
TGTGTATGTGTGTCTGTGTATGTCATGTGTGTGTGTGCCTGTATGTGTGTCTGTGTGTCTGTGTGCATGTGTGTGTGTGTATGTCTGTGTATGTGTGTCTGTGTGTGTGTGTATGTCTCTGTGTGTGTCTGTGTCTGTGTGTGTGTCATGTGTGTGTGTCTGTGTGTGCATCCTAGTGGTAGATATATATAGAGAGAGTTTTGGAAGCTTTTGGAATATCTAAGAGACCCTCACCTCCTCTCTTGATTTCCTATTTCAATAATAGCGATTACAAGGTGGCTCCAAAGATGCCTTGGATGGGATTACAATCTGATATAATAAAATCAGAAGCCATTAGGGGTGCACAGGGGACTTAAGACATGTACTTTTACTTTAAATGGGGTTTCTGGTGAGATTCCTAGAAGACCGCAGGTTCACAGCTGGGTAGAGAGGAAGTTAATTGTTAATTGTGCTGGAACTCCTGATTCTAGTTGAAGCAGACAAGAGACTTCAACCAAATTCTGGGATGAGGAACTATTTCCCTTCCATGTACTCATAATACCTCCCATCTTTCTATCCTGCCTCACTTTTTAGAACAAGCAAAGCTCCTTGCTTGAGGATTCCTGGAGAATATGCTATACTACCCTGTGAAACAAAATCCAGCTAACTGACTAACTGGATGCATAGCTAGCCATGGAACGCTGCCTCTGGGAAAATATGTAACGCTGACAGACGTACTACCTGTCTGTCACATATGTATGTACACATATTCTCAGACATGTCATTTGCTTGTGCCCTGAAGAGCTGTGTATAATCTAAACATTGCAGAAAAAAACCCCAAGCTCTGACTTCAGAAAGAAACTGGGGTAAGCTGGGGTTTCCTTCCTTCCTCTACCTGTGTCCTCCCCCAGTGCCCAGCCAGTAGGAAAACCCCCTGAGTGGCGTAGAGATTGAAGGGGTGAAGAAGAAAGCCAGATGTCAAGTAGAAGTTGTACAACTCCCAATAATAAAATCATGAGTGTGGACATGTCTGTGGGAATACCAACTTTTTAAAATTGGGTAATATGAGAATGGAGAGAACATTGTTTTTAATTTCTATATGAAGTCTACTGAGTCATGAACATGCCCTATATGTTGTTATATATCAAAGGTGAGGTAGAAACAATAATGACACAGTGCAGCCAGTGCCTGTCCTTAATGTGTCACTTTGAATAGGGTATGAATGGCCATCTGAAAACATCCCAAGGTTGCTGAGTATAATGTTTTATCTTTATTCTCATCTTGTCTTGATTTGAAATCATCTGATGGACACAACTCTAGGTGTGTCATGGGGACATTTCCATATAGTTGCCTGAGGTGTGAGGGCCTACCCAAATGTGGCCCCACCCTATGGCCTGACATGCCTGGGTGAATAGAGAGAAGCAGGAAAAGACCGGATAAAAATCAGACTTCCCCATCTCTACTTCCTAAGCAGTGCCAGGGTCCAAGCCCCTCCTTCTGCTGTGCCTTCCACAGCATGGTGGACCTCATTTCTTTGAACTATTAGCTAAACTAACTATTTCTCCCTTAAGTTGTTTATTGTCTGTCATTTGGTCACAACAATGAGGAAAGTAACTAATACATTGAGTAAGACACAAAAACCATCTAGGAAAGAGTGATCCCACTGGAGGCCTTGGGGCCACCATAAGGTGATCCTGGGTCAGAAGGATGAAGCTCAGACATGTGACTGCTGGAGTTCTGGGAGGACATAGGTGCATCCCAGACCATAGCCAGTGTATAGAGGCATGTCTTAGATGCACAGAGGGCAGGGCACCTTAGAAGCAGTGTTAGCAGAGCACCAAAGCAAACAAGCAGGAGAATTGTATGTCTATACTCATCACCTGGAAACACTATGATGTATAAGCAAGAGTAGCTGGGCATTTGTGACTGAATAGTCCAATAAGATGAGGAGAAAGAGAGGGAGAAAAAAAATCTTCACTGTGACTTACTCATTAAAGTTCCCACAGCAGTTTAGAAATCAGTGAGTTTAATGGATTTGCTTAAGAAATTACATTACTGTGTCTCTGTTAGCTTAAATGAAGATTCAGGACAAAATGTTGGATGCGACATAGGAAGAATAAAAATGGACTTTCCTCCTTGTTTGATTGTATCTGTTTAAAGAAATGAGTAGTTACATTGGCTATTGTTTATCAAGTATCAATTTTATGCATATACTTCATACATACCAACTCATTTAATCTTAATTATGTGAGGAACATATTACTTTCCTCTCTTTGAAAAACCATGTAGAGTGAATTTCCTACACCAAATACCTGCTAATCATTAATAAATCCAGAATTTGTGTCCTAGTCTGTACACAGCTAAACATGCGTATTCTTTGGGACACTGAGAAGAACATATCCAGGTCACCCTATGTATCTTCGAATTTAAATCATGTGATTATATTATCATACATGTAACAATAAATACAATCAGAATAAAGCTGAAGCTTTTAGTGACACAATCTTTATCTCCATATCTTTTTCACCCCAATGGACAATGATACTCACAAGCCACAGAATTCCTTCCCCATCTCTTCTTTACAAAGGACTATAGAGCAGTGATCTCTGAACTACATCTGTTCATGGACAAAAGGCAGGCAAGGTAGGCAGCGGTAACCTCCTGCTCTGCAATGTTAACAAAACAGTAAAGTTTCAAGGTACAGATTCATTACAAGCCTGTAGGGCCTATAGTTCTTTTTTTTTTCTTCCCATTAAGAACATTTGCTTATTCCCTATAAGACTCTAGGCACAGAATGGGGGCATGGAAGAGTTTCAGGAGGACTTCAGTATTCTTTTAGAGGGAGAATTTTGAATACCCCATAATCCCCAGAGGTCCTACCAGAGTGGATAGCTACTCTTCTATTTATGATGGTCTTCCTTGGATTAGTATAGTGCTCCACGCAAAGACTGTAAGACTTTCTGAGTTCCTATGTCCTTGCTCTGCCCTCATTCTTCAGATCACAAACACGTGGTGTTTGTGCTCTTATGTCTAAAGAAGCCCTCACTGTGAAATGTGTCATGTGTGCCTAAGCATGTCCTGTCCCATGCTGGCAGACTACATCACCTGCCCCAGCTCTCTAGCCCTCCCTCCATCCATACGCTTTGCCATATGACTGTGAAGATTTTCCATTGTAAAGAGCAGAGCACATTTCTCATGGCTTAAATTTAAATGTAGCCATGTGACTGGCCTTGACCAATAGAAAAGGAGAAGATTTGTTGTCTGTCCTAATACTGGGCTGTAAGAAGACTTCTGCATTTTTGCTTGTGGAATTAAGTTGAACTACACCAGATACAACTTCCTAGTTCAGCTGAGCTATAACAGAACTGTATGTGCTGGAGCATGGCTATTAGAAATCAGATAAAGCATGGAGCTAGCTCCTTATAGACTAGCCATTCCTTGTTCAACCACCAGAATATAGAGCTAGTTCTTCCAGCTTTGATGCTGATATTTTGTGGTTAATGTTCCTCAGCATTAATCTGACCATTGTTAGTTGCTCCCTGGAATGACCATTCATTGTGTTTCCAACACAGACTATCATCTGTGATTCCTCTTTCCCTCAACACAATTTGATTTTCAGAGACTCCACTGGTCTTCCCTATCTCTGGCGTTGATTAACAGAAACCCTGTTCTACCTTCAGTAGCTCGCTCCCATTTTCTCCAAAAGAAATACTTTTGTAAAATTTGCACAGCCCCTTTTCAAAGATTCTCTTCTCTAAGACACAGAAAGTTTGTGAGTATTTAAAGATCAAAAAGCCCACTAGTACTCCTCTCCCAGAACATGATAGCATGATCAGCCAACTCCATGAAACCCTGGGAATCTCCAGGATGGGCTTTTATAGACCGTTGAAGGCTTCTGTAGTTAGAAATGTCTCTGACACACATTGAAATAAGTAAGTCTTTATTTGGTATCCTATTGTACATATAATTCTAAGTCAGTGCTTTTATGAACTAATTTTAAGTTCAAGGAAATTGAAGTCTACAAAATCTCTACATCTTTTTTTGCATTTATTATTTTTTAATTTTATTTTTTAATTTAATTTAATTTCACATATCAGCCACGGATTCCCTTGTTCTCCCCCCTCCCGCCCCCTGGCTCCCCCCAGACCTGAGGATTGAGTTCATCTTGTAAGTAAGACAGTTGATTAGCTTGATCTGTTTGGGAGGCATCCAGGCAGTGGGACCGGGATCTTTGTTTGTTTGTTTGAGACAGGGTTTCTCTGTGTAGTTTTGGTGCCTGTCCTGGAGCTCGCTCTGTAGACCAGGCTCACCTCGAACTCACAGAGATCTGCCTGGCTCTTGCCTCCCAAGTGCTGGGATTAAAGGCATGTGCCACTATCGCCCTCAACATCTATGTTAGTTAACTTTCTGGCACTGTAATACGTACTGAAGATAACCAACTTTTAGAAATAAGAAACTATTTTCTCTCATAGTTTTCAGAGTTCCCACTATGATCAAGTGACCCAGTTATTTGGGCCCTGTGATGGCATGCCATGGCAAGAACATATGTCTTAGTTTCTTTTCATCTTTTCTGTAATGAAATATGCCAAAATAATCAAGTTCAGGAGGGAATGGTTTATTCAAGCTCACAGTTAAAGGTTACAATCCATCACTGTGAGAGAAGTCACAGCAGCAGCAGCTGGAGAGGGGTGGTCACATTGTATCCTCAGTAAAGAGACAGACAGCAACGGGTGGATGTGTGCTGGCTCTTGCTCAGCGTGCTTTCTCTGCTTACACAGCACAGATACTTCCTGCAGTTAAGGTGGGCTTTCCCACATCAGTTCACATGAACACAATCAAGACAATCCACATAGGCATGGCTGGAGGTCTAACACCCTGGTGGTCTGGATTCCGTAAGGGTGATAGCTGGGGGTGTCTTACTGTACACTGTGAACATATGTTGTTCCCATTAGTTTATAAATAAGCCTCTTTGGCCTGTGACAAGGCAGATTAGAGGCAGGCGGGAAATACAAGGAGAGAGACAGGAAAGAGAAAGGCAGAGTCTGGAGAGACATGAGCCCAAGGAGCAACAAGTTGTCAGCAGACCAGTAAGGCCATGGCCACGTGGCAACGTATACATTTATAGAAATGGGCTAATTTAAGATGAAAGAGCTAGCTAATATGAAACTGAAGCCTAAGCCATACAGTTCGTAATTAATATAAGCCTCTGAATGATAATTTTATAAGCATCTGCAGGATCTCGGGTGGGAGAGATTTGTTCTGACCGCAGGCCTGGGTGGGACCAAGAAACCTTCAGCTACTGGTGATAACACTAGCCATCACAGCTGCATGAGACCAGGGTCTTGCTATCCCTTCAAGGCCACTCCTCCAATGACCTACAGACCTCATATTAGATCTCTTCTTTATAGTTTCTACCACCTTCCAATAGTGCTAATCTAGGAACTAAGCCTTTGCCCACATGGACTTTTGGGTGGCTCCTATCTAGACCATTGAAATATTGCCCGTAAATGAAGCCACCTAGGAAAGAGAGCCATGATCAGAACTAACGTTGTTTTTCTTTAAGTTCTCCATTCATTATCTTGTAATTTATACTATATAGGGGGTTGTCTATGAAGGACCAATAAAGCATCCCACTTCTGTGTTCTGTGCAAATTGACAAATAAAATAGGTAATTGGCAAGTGGAGGCTTCAAATATATTTTGCTTCTTCCAGAAGCCAGACTGGAAGACATGACTCCCTGTCACTCAAGTGAGCCTGGCAACTCTGGACTCCAACAGTGGGAAATAACCTTCCCGGGGAGATCAAGATGATTTCTCTCTGTGAGCAACTCACTCTCTAAAAGAAGAAGAATCTGAGCTGAGTATTCCCAGACAATTTGGAAGCTAAGAGACTCCACCATTCCCTGGAGGGTAATAAATAAGGAGACAAGGGAACCAGGAAGTTAAACCATTCCCTTTAAGAAAAGGAAAAATTGAAAGCTGAATCAATATAGTCTTGCAGTACATTGTATTTATTTACTATCAACCTATGTGGGGCTTTATTAGAAAATTTGCCATCACATCCCTCTACTGCCATAAAGCAGGACAGAGTGTCTTCTCTCTCTTTATTGACAAAGGTGATAGCATCTTTTAACTCCTTAAGCTGAAGCACTGTGCAGTGCAGAGGAGTGGAGAGGGGCCTTTGTGTACATCTGACCTGGCCAAGCCATGCATAAGAAAAACTACTCTGTGTTTTATCAATTTGTTCACTAGTAAGGGGCTATCTTATTTCTAATAAAGACTTATCTGAATCCTATTATAGTTGGCCTTGCCCACTTTCAGATGGAATAGTGTGCTTTTATTCTCAAACAGATTCATCTTCTAGAAACACATCTCTCAGAAAAGATTGGATCCTCAGTGTGCTACCATTTTAGCACATGCCCAACTCATGACCAAGTTCAGCTGCAAAGGGTCTTATTGGGGTCAATGAACATTGTACAATACACACTTAAGTTGTAAGAATTGATAGATGGGTTCTCCAATATGATTGCCAAGGCTCTTTATAAAGCAGGAATGGTTCTCATCATATCCTGTCTCCACCATCTAACCATCCTGATTCATCTGCAGTGAAAAAGAGGGAGGATGGGGTGTGGGAGAGTGTTTGTGTGTGTGTGTGTGTGTGTGTGTGTGTGTGTGTGTGTGTGTGTGTGTGTTTCAAATTGCATATTTTTGGCTACATCTCCAATGAGATGATTAAAGAACTCTAGCTCTTTGCAACCAGCTCAGCCAAAAGTCTGACTATGCCTCGCTTTCCCAATGTGGTTCTCATTTGCTTCCAACCTCATTCATTTCTTATTATTTGTCTTTCAGAGAAAAAGGCAGCAAGAAAAATCAACCTTGGGCTTCGTTAATTAAGGCTCACATTCTTGCTGGTATATTTCAGGAAGACAGTCGGTAACGTTTGCCCTACTCTCTGGAGACCCTTATACTGTGGTCCTATTCATTCATCAGGGCTCTGTGTAGCTTTGGGGCCCATACGGGTTTGGTGGTCTTTAAGTCTGTTTTCATATGGAGTTGTGGACATGGCATCCATTTTTAAAAAGTGATTTAAAACTGCAGAATTCCAGCAAGCAAAAACTAGGATAGTCTCCTGGCTACCCCCGGGAAGAAAATAGGAAGTGAGGATTTCTATCTGACTTGGTGATTTTTAATAATTAAAAAGAAAAAGAAAGGCAGGCACCAACCCACTCACTCCTCACACTCCACACACTTCAGTCTGATTTCCTCACTTGCCTGCTCTCTGACATCCTGACCCATCTCAAGTTTAGCCTCGTTTTTCATAATAAACAAAAAAAAATGCAGGGAAATTTAGGGTTATTTTCCCAAACATGGAACTAGACACAGTCAGGAAGAGAAGCCATGTGCCTGCCTTCTGGCCTCTTTTTCTCCTCATATTTCTGCTTCTGGGAAGAGGACTGGTGTGATTCAATCATTTCATCTCAGTACCTTTCGCTGTGTTTATCAAAATAAAGCATTCAAGCTGCGATCTCCAAGGTAAGAACGGATCTTTAAGTGAAGTTAACCATCTGTTTATTCAATTCTTCTGCTACAAGCAGTAGTATGGGTGTCTTAGAAGTTGAGAAATGAAGTCACAATCCACACAAAAAGATTCCACATACAGGACAGAGCAGGCAGACATAGAGCAAGAAAACGAGTCATAGGAAGGGATGAGAGGAGGGAAGGTGAAATATGTCTCATAACATTGATGTCATTGGTTTGGGGTAGGTTGGGCAATTCTTCACACATCATCATAGTTCTAAAATACTTAGGCTCTGTCCCAGTAGCCAGGTAAAAAACGATGAGGTGAATACTGTCCAAGCATTTGAGAAAGTGTTTGGTGGGATGGTCTGTTACAGGACCCTCTTGTTCCAACCAGGTGTGGTGTCAAACCTGGGCTAAGGGGCCTAAGAAACTGGAAACAAGGATCTCCTATGGCCTGGGATGAAGAAAGATACAGGGACACTGATATTTTGAAATCAAGATGATGAGGATGGAGGCTGTGACAGAGTAACCAGAGAGGCAAGAACCACGTCAAAGTAAGTCCCAAAGTAAGTACAAATAGTACCCAGTATCCTAGATGCTATTGGCACCTCAAGATGAGAGTGGACTCTCAAAACTTGGTTCAGGAGTGATTTTGAACTATAAAAGTAGAAAGAAAAACCTGGTTTAATGGGAAGAATGGACATGATTATTGACATCACTTATCTAAAAAAATAAAACTAAGCATTATGCAGAGAGTGAGACACCTTGGAATACTCAACAGTAAATGGGATGTCTCCATTAAATCCCTCCCCTCAGAGCTCAGGGAACCCCATGGAAGAGGAGGCATAAGAGCTAGAAGGGATGGAGGACACTAAGAAAACAAGACCCTCTGAATCAACATGATCAGAGCTCACATGAACTCCCAGAGACTGAGGCAGCAAGCATGGGCCTGCAGGGAGGGGTCTGCACCAGGTCCTCTGTGCTTATTTTAATGGCTTCCCGTTTAGTGTTTTTATGGGATTACTGAGTGTGTAAACGAGTGGGTCTCTGATTCTTGTGCCTGCTCTTGGACTCTTTTCCTTCTGTTTGATTGTCCTATCCAATTCCAATGAGATAGTTTCATTTTCTCTTATTGTATTTTATTCTTATTTGTTATTATTATCTCTTTTAGAAGCCTGTTCTTTTCTAATGAGACACAGGAAGGGAGTGGATGTGGATGGAGGGGATGTGGGGAGGAGTTGAAAGGAGAAGAGGGAGGGAAACCAACAATCAGGATGTAGTGTGTATGAAAAGAATCTATTTCAACAAAAGAAAAGATTAAAGTCAAGGAAGGAAGAAAGGAAGGAAGGAAGGAAGGAAGGAAGGAAGGAAGGAAGGAAGGAAGGAAGGAAAGAAAAAAGAATGGAAGGAAGGAAGGAAAGATGGAAGGAAGGAAGGAAGGAAGAAAGGAAGGGAGGGAGAGAGGGAGGGAGACAGGCAGGGAGAGAAGGAGGGAGGGAGGGAGGGAGGGAGGAAGCAGGTTTCTGTGTTTGGAAGGTAAGCTCTCTGTTATCTGTTCTTTTTGATGCTGCAGAATAATTACCTCATCCAGGTACCATAAGTTTTCAGCTTACTAGAACAATAGCTCATGTTGACTGATCTGCAACTCAAGGCCCCTAACACTCATAATCATTTATATACATTTTTCATCTGTTTAATCTTCATAGTGACCCTTTATGGTAATTGTTATTATTGAACCCATTTTGCAGATGAGGAAACCAAAGCACGGGGAGGTTCACTAATTTAGCAAAGATGGTGCACTCAGTAAGAGGTGAAGGCAGAATTCAAACAGCTAGACTGGCTCATTCGGGACCCAGCACAAGCCCTCCACCTTCAGTAGCATCTGGTTTTGATATGAAGAGGATCTTTCTTCCAGAGCTTGCTTTGCTGAGTACTACTTCATCCTTCCAGTGACTACAGATATAGAAGGCAGAGGCATTAGAAGGCTCCCGAAAGCCCCAGTGTTCTGTGGGCTTGCTACTCAATTCCAGTCAGTGTAGGTGAGGGATGTTTGATAGGCAGCTTCTGAAAAGGAGTTTGTTCTTCTTAAACACAGCAACTATTGGAGGCTGCCCTGTTTGAGGAAGACTCAAAAGATGAGTCATGTGCAGGCTGTGGACATTGACTACAGCCTTCCCACAGAACCAAACTGTCTAAGGAACAATAAGAATAGAAACAGTTCACCATCAGCAGGACTTTGGGCCTCTTATCTCTGTGACACTGTGCTGGATTATCTTGTACTGGACTTCTCTTGTCTGTGATCTTTATTAAACCTCACAGGCTACAGCCCCTGAGACTGGAGACTAGTTAAGAACAGGAGTGATGACGATGGGCAAGGTTAGAGGACCCAGGGGACTGAGGCAATGCCAGATTATTGTGGTAGGGGAATAACATTTGATGTTGGTCCTTGTGTCCCTGACAATAAGTCTCTCTGATCAAGTGTGACCAAGCTCTCAGGCCACTCTTCCTACATACTTCTCTGAGGAAAAATGCTCATTGGCAGCAACATTCCATCCTGTCTGTTTCCCTGTCTTTGATAACCCCGCCTACTACTTACAGCTGATGAGATGACCTGAGTCAAGGTATCCTTATACAGTATCTCCAGAAAGGGTTAACACAGTTACTCCATGGTACTGTGACAAGACTCAGGGTCAGTCTGTCCTTTTCCTCTGCCATCTTTAGCATCGTGGCTCATTGACTTGGTGGCCTTCCTCACATCTGAAGGTCTCAAGTATACTGTTACCCACAAACAGGGCAGTCTCCAGTAGTTGTTGTGTTTAAGAAGAACAAACTCCTTTTCAGAAGCTGCCTATCAAACATCCCTCACCTACACTGACTGGAACTGAGTAACATGCTCACTCTCAAACACTAAAGAAAACAAACTTATCTTTCACCAAAGTAATAGAAAGAAGGTGGGGAAAACCTTCAGAGCACTAAATGCAAAGAATAATTTGGAGTTGAGTGAAAGTTGGCAGTGGGTGACTTTTGCATGTGCAGCCACAATGTCTGATAAAACAGCACCTGCTGGCACAGTGTATTGACTTTTATCTTATTGTGGATCATTCCATCAGTTATAGGAACTGAGATGTGAGGATACAGGACCTGAGAGAACAGGCTTAGATGAGGAGAGAGAAGCAAGCCCTAGGAAAAGCCGGAAGTGTGTGCTGTGTCGTGCTGAGGAGATGGAGGCACAGAGGGAAGAACCAAAGGCTGGCATGAAAATGTTTCCATGTTCAACGCAGTGCCATAGGCCATCACACATGTTATTCCATTAATCCTTATAAAATCCTTCTCAATTATACACACACACACACATACACACACACACATATATATTTCTCCTATTCCAGGAAAAAGAGGGGGGAGGGAGGGGAGGGGAGGGGA
>CABHPR010098091.1:33059-44421 GCA_902168415.1 Peromyscus melanophrys | reverse complement strand
GTGTGTGTGTGTGTGTGTGTGTGTGTGTGTGTGTGTGTGTGTTTCCATATGAAGCTGAAAATTATCCTTTCAGGATCTGTGAAGAATTGTATTGGAACTTTCATGGAAATTACATTGAATTTGTAGATTGCTTTTAGTAGGATGATCATTGTAACTATATTAATCCTACCAATCCATGACCATGGGAAATCATTCCATCTTCTATTATCTTCTTTAATGTCTTAAACTTTTTATCATACTTTTTTTTTTTTTACTTATTTTGCTAGAGTTACCCCAGGATACACTGTTTGAGGCTAGCATGAAAGGTATTATTTCCCTGATTTCATTCTCAGTCTGTTTGGCATTTGTACATAGGAATCCTATATATTTGGGGGATTAATTTTATATCTTGCTACTTTGTTGAAAGTGTTTATCAGCTGTAGGGGTTTCCGGGTGAAGTTTTTAGGGCCATTTGTATATACAATCATATCTTCTGCAAATAAAGGTATTTTGACTTTTTGGTTTCCTATTTGTATTCCCTTCCAGCTAAGACATCAAGCACCATAATGAATAGGTATGGAGAAAGTGGACATCCTTGTCTTGTCCCTGATTTTAGTGGAATTGTTCTGAGTTTCTCTCTGTTTGGGTTAATGTTAGCTGTGGGCTTGCTGCAAAACGCCTTTATTCTGTTGAGATATGTCTTTTGTATCCCTAGACTCTAGAACTGTTATCATGAATTTGGATTTTGTCAAAGGCCTTTTCTGCATCTAATTAGATGGTTGTGTGGTTTTTGTCTTTCAGTCTGTTTATGTGGGGGATTACATTTATTGATTTACATTGTTGAATCATTCCTCCATCTCTGGCATGAAGACCAAGTGATGATGGTAAACAATCATTTTGATGTGTCCTTGGATTCAGTTTGCAAGCGTTTTATTGAGTATTTTTGCATCTATGTTCATAAGGAAAATTGATCTGTAATTCTCTTTCTTTGTTGGGTCTTTATGAGGTTTGTGTATCAGAATAACTGTGGCCTCATAAAAATGAATTGGGCAGTGTTCCTTCTGTTTCTATTTTGTGAAATAATTTGAGGAGTATTGGTATTAACTCTTCATTGAAAATCTGATAGAATTCTGCACTAAAACCATCTGGCCCTGGGCTTTTTTCTTTTTCTTTTCTTGGTTTAGGAGACTTTTACTGACTGCTTCTATTTTGCTAGGGGTTTAGGTCTATTTACAATTACAATATCCTCTTTGAATCTTTTTTCCTTTGGTGAATATGTAGTAGGCTTCTGACAGCGTGGGTCTGAAGAATATTTTGTCTGGTATTAAAATGGCTATACCTGCTTCCTTCTTGTGTCCATTTGCTAGGAATATCTTTTCCCATCCTTTCACCCTGAGGTGATGTCTATCCTTGAAGTCAAGGTGTGTTTCTTGGATGCAGCAGAAAGATGGATCCTGTTGTCTAATCCAATGTTAGGCTGTGCCCTTCTGTGAGGAATTGAGGGCAACGATGTTAAGAGTTGTCAACAAGCAGTGTTTATTTATTCCTGTAGTTTTGTTATTATAGTGGGGATCCCCCCTCCTTTTAATTTTCTTGTTGAGGATGATAATAAATTCTTTGTGTTTTCTTGGGCGTGGTTAATCCCTTCAGATGACATGTTCCTTCTAGCACCTTCTGTGATGCCGGATTGGTAAATACATACTGCTTAAATTTGGTTTTAGCATGGAATATTTTCTTTCTCCATTCATTGCAATTGATAGTTTTGCTGGTTATAGTAGTCTGAGCTGGCATCTGTGTTTTCTTAGCGTTTATAGAACATTTGTTCAGGCTCTTCTAGCTTTTAGAGTCTCCATTGAGAAGTTGGGTGTTCTAATGTGGCAGTTCTCAATCTTCTTAATTCTGAGACCCTTTTATATAGTTCCTTATATTGTAGTGACTCTCAATCATAAAATCATTTTTGTTGCTATTTCATAACTGTAATTTTGTTACTGTTATAAATCATAATGCAAAAATCTGTGTTTTCAGATGCTATTAGGTGACCTCTGTGAAAGGGTTGTTTGACCCTAGGTCATAATCCACTGGCTGAGAACCACTGTTCTAATTTATCTGCTTTTACATGTTTCTTAGTCTTTTCCCATTGCAGCTTTCGATATTTTTTTCCACTATGTAAGTTTAATGTTTTGTTTATTATATGCCAAAGGGACTTTCTTTTCTGGTTCAGTCTATTTAGTGTTCCAAATGTTTCTTCTACTTTGATAGGTACCTCCTTCTTTAGGTTAGGGAAATTTTCTATGATTTTATTGAAAATATTTTCTGTGCCTCTGACCTTGGTTTCTTCTCCTTTCTCTGTTGCTATTATTTCTTGGCTATTATGTGCCTGAATTTTTTCAGATTTAACCTTTCCTTTGACTGAGGTATCCATTTCTTCTGCCTTATTTTCAGCACCTGAGATTCCCTTTTCCATCCCTTCCGTCTTCCTCCCATGGTGGCCACTGGGGATCCTGGGTAGAGAATTTTTAGAGGTATTAGGCTGACACACATGTATTGGGTGAGGAAGCAAAGCAAAGCTTGGCAGAGTCCCCGAGGAATGGAGGGAAGACAGAAGGGAGGGCAGGATGGAGAGCAGAAGGAGGAGAGGATGGAGAGCAGGAGGAGGACAGGAGGGAGGGCAGGAGGAGGAGAGGCCCTTACAAGTGCTCTACTACGGAACTGGAGAGGAGACTGGAGAGATGGACGTGGTGGACAGGAAGAAGAGTGGAAATTGCCTACCTGCGTCCAGATCAGGTATGTCCACTGAGGATCCCAGTGAAGCTAATTGTGGTATTCTAACACAGGAAAACAAGGTCCTATGAAGGAGACTTTTCTTCCTATCAATCCTGAAAGCACTTTGAAAGTTTCTAGTTACAGAACAGATAGTATCAAAGACATTCTTAGACCATAAGAGAGATATCCAGTCATTCCTTCACAAATATTGGCGGATTTTTGTTTGTTTTCGTAGTGGTCTTGGAGGAAGCAATTGGTATATTAAGTAAACTAAGATAAATGAAATAATTATCATAAACAATGTTTGCTAGGAAATTCTACCTACTAAGAATGCCTACACTTTTTTTTCCTTTTTGTTCTTTATTTCATTTTGGGCATATTAGCCTTTTAGAGTTCTAACCAGAATATATTATTTAACTGTAAGCAGTTTATAAATACATTACATATAATATCAATACATATTTCTAAGCACAATCATGTGTCATATTATAATTACCAATTTATAGTCAAAGACAAGCATTTAAAGATACTAAATAACTTGTTCAAGGTCATACTTGGCAAATGTCAGTCAAGACTTTGAATTACATCAGGTTCATGAATTTGGAGCATTCTGTTAGCCACTCTGCTATGAAACCTTACATTGAAAGCATGATTCATCACCCCAAAATTATTCCCCTGAGAACCAATCATCAAGTAAATGGTTTCTTGCATAGACTTAATCTTTTGTGAGTCATGACCCTTTTCTGAGTCTTGGTCCTGATTCTAAGATTTTATTTTCTCTTGGCAAGTGCTGGGTGGTGATTGTGAAATCCTATGTGGCTTTCAGCCATAACTTGTCTGAGATCTCAGGAAAGAGGCTAGTTAGTGCAACAGTTCCAAATAGCCTCTCTTTCATTTGCTCAGCTTTCTTCTGATAGGATAAGTATGTATTCCATTATTCATGGAAGGCTCTTTTTTTTTCTTTTACAAAAATTCCCCAGTTGAGATGGTGAACTATATGATTATCTTACCATCATATATTGCCGACTGCTCAAAAATCTAGAGCCCCCCTGCCAAGGAAGTAGGGGACATTTCTTGGTGCCTAGCAACCTTGCCTTTAAGTCAGTCTTTCTTCCCCAATTTTCATTTCATTCTGAGAAGGATCATTAATCTTAGTTAATCACAATCCTGTCCTACTAATCCAACTGAGGATAGGTTAATAACTCAGGATGGACAGTCATGGCAACCCATCCCTGTGGGCAGTAGGTAAGTGATGCAAGAGAAGTCAAACCACTACTGAACTTAAAACAAGATCTATTCATGCAGCAGCAATAATTCCCACCAAATGAAAGAAACTTCTACACAGAATGAGAAGAAGTGAACACCAGGGCTTAGAGTGAGTGATTGTTGGAAAGCAGGTGATTGCATGTACCAGAATGAGCAAAAGTGCAGCCTAATAAACATGCTCTCCTGACTCGGTTCCATACATTTTAATTTAATTCTATCAACTATGCTGGTATCTTTGCATATATGCTAATAAACCCTTTTCGTCTTATTTAATTTGAATTTAGTTTCTATAACTTGCAGATAAAAATATTCTGACACTTCATATCACCCGAAGTTCACCCTTCAGTGATTTATACAGATATGAAAAATGCAAATAATGCCCCATTTCCAACCTGGAAGAATGTCAAAGAGACATATATAGATAGATGGATACCTACAGGCTCATGTCATTTGTCCAAGAGACATATATAGATAGATGTATACCTATAGGCTGGGGTTATTTATACAAAAGGCTCCACACATTAATTGCTTTCTATTTATTTTTTTCTTATTTTGGAATATTAACATGTATATAGTAAGATATCTTACGCACACACACCCTGAATTCAATTTTACAATCTTATATAATACTTGTAATAACTTTGTGCTTGAAACAAAGTTTCATGAGGCAAATATTTCTGCTTGTGGCATCATGCTAGTGTTTAAAGATGTCAGTTTTAGAACACTTCATTTCAGACTTTTTGATTACGTATGTTTAACCCTGCCCACTTCTTCACATATGTATACTTATATACATGTATATTCAATATTCAGTTGTGGGGAAAACACCAGGAAACAGTCACTTAAACCACAGGTAATGGCATGGACTAATTTTAAATTTTCTGAAAAGAAAATCAGTGACATTTATCAAATGCTTTTAAAACTGCAAAATCCTTTTTATCTGCAGTGGTTTTAATGAGAAGGCTCATAGACTTGAAGGCTTAGCCACCAGTGAGTGGAATTGTTTAAGATTATTAGAAGGTTTAGGAGGTGTGGGTTTGGTAGAGTAAGTGTGGCCTTATTGGAGGACGTGTGTCACTAGGGAAGGTCTTTGAGGTTTCTAAAGCTCACACCAGGCCCAGTGTTGTGCTCTCTCTCTCTGCTTGCTGCCTATGGATGAGGATGTAAAGCTCTTAGCTTCTGCTCCAGCACCATGTCTTTCTGCCTGCCACACTTTCTGCCGTGATGATAATGGACTAACCCTCTGAAACCACAAGCAAGCCCCCAGTAAAGTGCTTTCTTTTATAAGAGTTGCCTTGGTCTTGGTGTCCCTTCACAGCAATGGAACACTAACTAAGACAGTATCATTTAAGGTAGATTTAGTGACAAACAGGTTAGGGGAAAAAAGGAGAGAGCCCACATGAGTGAAAGTTATGCAAAAGAGAGAGAGAGAGAGAGAGAGAGAGAGAGAGAGAGAGAGAGAGCGTGTCGGGCAGTGGTGGTGCACACCTTTAATCCCAGCACTCAGGAGGCAGAGGCAGGTGGATCTCTGTGAGTTCGAGGCCAGCCTGGTCTACAGAGTGAGTTCCAGGAAAGGCACAAAGCTACACAGAGAAACCCTGTCTCGAAAAACCACAGAGAGAGAGAGAGAGAGACAGACAGACAGACAGACAGACAGACAGAGACAGAGAGACAGAGACAGAGGAGAGAGAGAGAGAGAGAGAGAGAGAGAGAGAGAGAGAGAATGTAGGAGTAGAAGGACCTATGTCTATTTAGATTAAAAAAAAAAACAACTCTGGAACTAAAGGAGGATCAACTAAGTGTCAGAACCAGCAGAGACCAGGCAAGTCCAGCAATGTCAACACTAGGAACACCGGAGACTAGCAGAAGTCTGGCCCGCTGGGCTCCAATCAACTTCTACTTTGATGGGTCTTTGTTCCACTTTCCAGGTTCCATAAAGGCCAATCTTTGCTTATGCATTTCTGTCCACGGCTACTCCACCCACTGACTACAGGAGGCAGGGAGAAGGCAGCAAAGACAGAATCTGCAGTGTTAATTTTTATCTCCACACGGCTTTTGACTGTCCAATCCACACTCATTCCTCTAGCGCTCTCTCTCTCTCCCTCTCCCTCTCCCTCTCCCTCTCCCTCTCCCTCTCCCTCTCTCTCTCTCTCTCTCTCTCTCTGCCAAAGATTCTTCTTCTAACACTAACAAATACTCTGATGAAAGTGCCAAGCCTGCTCACTACCTTCACAATGGGAAACGGAAGCTCCACACGGCCACTGCATCAGGAACGAAAACCCTGTTTTGCCGGCTGCTGCTACTCACGGAGGTCAGTGCTTCTTAAACTGCCTGTAGGAAAGGGGCAATAACATTTGCTTCTCATATGCCATGGGTGAAGTCGTTGGAGAAATGTAATAAACATGAATTGGTAAAAATTAAATTAAAAGGAGCATCCTCTGCAAACCTTGACTTACTATCACATACAATAAGCACAGAATTTTCAACACCCATAGGACAGGAATATCTCAGTACTCCATTTCTGTGCACCTACTTTGTTATATCTCAGTACTCCATTTCTGTTACCCTACTTTGACTTGTAGTGCTCTGGACGACACCCATTCCTGCCCCAGTTCTGCTTTATATAGTCCAAGAGACTGTACCTCCCTTGTCTTCCTGACTCTGCGATGCCCAACTTTGGATGCCCCCTTGACTTTCTCCCCAGTAGAGTAACCTGAGCCTTGGGGCTTGACTCCTGTCAGTTTTTAATGGCTTTGCCCATGGGAGGGGAAGGAGAGCCCTATGAACTCTTGTCCCTGAGCACACTAGGAAAAGAGAAAGTTCCTATGTCTCCTATCATATGTCTCCCAGGTCCATTTGTATTTCCCCTTATTAGACAGTCTCAGTCACACAGATAAGATAGAATTCCATTTTATCTGCCACTTTTCTCCAACCCCAAAGAGCCCAAGTGACTCATTTTATCTTCCAATTCAGAAGAATCATACTTATTCCATGACGAAAGAAACATTTCTCCCTTGTGTACCAATGAGCAGTGAGTGGCACTAGATGAAACAGTCAGTCAAGAGTTTGTAAGAAAGTTGATGAGTTGGAATTGTTGGGCACATCACTGCCCCTTCCCCTCCATGTCTTCTAGCTATACATATAGTTTGAGACCAGAGTCCAATTCTCCCTGGGATTCTGCAAATTGCTGTGTTATCAGGTAAAAGATGTCCTGTGAGATTCCAGGACTTAATATTAGAGGCCATTTGACCCAATTATAAGGCTAGCACTTTTATCAATAGAGAAGAGGAAGCAATTAATTACTTTTGAATTTGCTTCTCAGCTTCATTCTTTAACCAAGGAACTCCCTTCATAGCCAGTTTGGGATAATAAGGTGGAGTATGAAGGGTTTAAAAGAAAGTCTGTGGTTGACAGTTCTGGCAGAAGCCTAGCCAGGAGAAAGAAGAAAAAAGAAATGCAGTTCCCTTTCTTAATGTAGGTGGTTAAATATGATGCAATGTGCAGCTGACTGTGATGCTGACTGGAGCTGACTGTGATATAGGCAGGCCTAGAAGGTGTGGAGATGGAACACTCATATATGGTTGTAGCCTTGTCCGCTTTGATGACAAGATGTTTGTCTATGGAGTGCGCATAAAGCCTCTCTTCCCACTCCAGTGGCTGCATCTCCCATGCTCCCCTTCATGGTTGCTCAGAAAGGCCCCACTTTGAAGGAGGCTCTCAGCTGTGTGAGGGAACATTAGCGCAGTCGGGTCAGCCCGGGCTCTTTGGCATGCTTGTTCAATGGGCTCCAGGACTCTTGTACTCTGGATCCATTCTAAGCGACCCACGTTTTCAGATTTTTTTTTCTTCACTCCTCCAGCCAGCTTTTTGTTTCCTTGAGTAACAGGTCCCAGAATGGATACTGAGCCTGTCTTTATGTCCTTTTTCATCAAGAAAAGTGACAATGAGATGTTGTGTCCAATACCCTATCTACCTGGAAGTTTTCCTCCATCACTATGGTCCTTCAGAGGTAGCCCTGCCAAGGGGTAGGGTGGCTGTGAAGACACTTTATTTAGTACTGATGGCATTTGTTATCCTTAAAAGCCATTCTCTTATGCCATAGTTTATTTCATTTTATTACTCATTAGTGTGTGTGTGTGTGTGTGTGTGTGTGTGTGTGTGTGTGTGTGTGTAGGTGCAATGTCTTAGGTACTGTTTTATGTCTGGGAAAAGACACCATGACCAAGGCAACTTAAAAGAGAGAGCATTTAATTGGGGGCTTGCTTACAGGTTCAGAGGGTTTGTACATGGCCATCATGGCAGGGAGTATAAGACCAGGCAGGCAGGCATGGTGCTGGAGCAGTAGCTGAGAGCTTACATCTTGATCCATAGACAGGAGGGAGAGAGAGAGAGAGAGAGAGAGAGAGAGAGAGAGAGAGAGAGAGAGCACTAACTGGGAATGGCTTGCTTGGGCTTTTGAAACTTCAAAGCCTACCCCTAGTGACACACCTCCTCCAACAAGGCCACACCTCTTAATCCTTTCTAAATAGTCTACCAGCTGGGAATCAAACATTCAAATATATGAGCTTATGGGAGCCATTATCATTCAACCACCACATTTTATTCCCTGACCCCCATAGGCTTGTGGCCATATCATAATACAAAATGCATTCAGTCCAACTCCAAGAGTTCCCACAGTCCTTTAGTCTCAACACTGTTTCAAAATCCAATGTCTCTTCTGAGACTCAAGGTAATCTTTTAACTGTAATCTTCTGTAAAATCCAAAAGCAAATTACCTACTTCCAATATACAATGGTGCAGAATAATACATGTTACTATTCCAAAATGGAAGAAAGGGAGCATAGTGAGGAAATACTAGACCAAAGCAAAAATGAAACCCAGCAGAGCAAACTCCAAACTCTGTATCTATGTCTTCCATGCCTTCCACATTTGCTGACTACAACACACTTCTCTCTCTCTCTCTCTGAGACTGGTTTCACATGTCATCTGCAGCTTTCTCTGAGAGGTATCCCATGGCTCTGTCATTGCCAACATCCTGGGATCTTCAATGCAATCCAGGCTTCACCTTCACAGCTTCATGCAGTGGCCTCTCCAGGCCTCTAAACAGGGACTCCACTGCCACATGTCTGGCCTTGGTGGCTTTCCTCACATGCTGAGGAAGATTCCACAACCTCTTTATACCCACTAATTCTTCCCAAACAGTCCACTGACAGGGAACCAAACATTCAAACTTATGGGCCTATGGGGGCCGTTCTCATTCAAACCACCACAAGAGGTATCAGGGGAACCTGAACAACAATTCTCCCCTTCTACCTTCTGTGAGTTCCCAGGGATTGAACTCAAGTTACTGAGTTTAGAAAGCAAATACTTACTCTCTGAGCCATCTGGTCAGCCCCATGCCCCATTTTTATCAAAGAAGCTTTTCACAAAGCCGTAAGCAATGGGTGAGGAAGGACCAGCAACATGGTAGTCTCAGTGAGCATGAAATCAATAAGCTCATAAAACTCAGTTGTACTTTATGGCTTGATAGAATTCTGCCAGGAAAATTCATCTTTGTCCTTCCTTACTCTGCTGTGGATCTGGATTCCTTACCATAGCACTTAAAATTCAAGTATGTTCTTGATTCAGTATCTGAATCAGTGAGGTTTCTAAAAATAACAGCCCCAGCAAAAGGTAGCAGTCTTTCTCCAGAATCTGAGAGTGTGTATCGCAATTCTGCTAATAGCATGTGCCAGAGGCATTTTTCAGCGTTTGGATCTGCCTTAGTCACTGTATAAACTTGTTCTAATAAGGAGATAATATATGGAATAACAATTTTAAAAAGAATAAACACCAGATTAAATAATTATATATTGGGAAGATTTTCTTTTTCCATGACTCAAAGTCCTATTAGGGCCCCAGCTACCCTGAAGTGACCTTATCTCTGAAATCTGATAGAATTATTTCTAGCTTAGAGTTGACTTCCACATGTGCTTAGTGTTGCAGCAAAATAACTTCTTCTGAGTATGATATGACTGTTGACTATGAAACCCAGTAAATATAAGCAATCAATGACCTACTGATTTCTTTATATATCCTTAGGAAGTCACACAAGAAACTGACAAAACCAAAGGTAAGTCTAGGTGGAGCAGTTTCACGGCTCATGTTGTGAGTCAGAAGCCATGAAAGTGCGGTTAATTTGTTTGGGGATGGAGTATCCACTGGATCAATCCTAGCATAACCTACCTCTATGTGGTAGCAAGTAGCCCACCTCCTGGTGAATGTGGCCTGCCATATGAGTATGGGCATATCCTCAAAAGTCCAGATGGACTAGGGAATGTGTTGTAGTCCTTGAAAGTAGCACATATAAAACAAAGTTATAAACAAGTTATTGTAGCAAGTTGTGTGGCCTTTGCTGTGAGTGATAAAACATACAAATGATGCTGAGCTTTCTACCTGGGGGAACTGTCCTGAATAAGAAAAAGAGATGTGTGGAAGAATCTTCCTTATTAGCCTCAATTTAGCAGGAAAAATAAGGTGAGAGGAATAATGAGATGCAGGTACCGGGTTGCTGTTACTTACAACTAGGGGCAGGGCATAAGGGGAGGGGTACACTGAAAACTGTGTTGATTAAGCCCCTCCTGAGTTCAAACACCTGGAAGCATTGGGGAAAATCATACAATGGGATAACAGAGAGGGAATGAGATAAACATAATAGTCACAAGAGAAGTGATGGTTCATGTCCAGTGTACCAGGACAGACACCGGATAGTTAAAAAAGAAGTTAAGTCAGCAATGATACTATGTACCTGTAATCATAGTACTCAGGATGATGAGGCAGGATTGTTTTAAGTTTAAGGCCAACCTGGGCTACAGAAGGATGTCCTATCTCAAAAACATAAGTTAATTCAGTGGGAACCTCAGAACCACTTAAGGTTTTAGTGGCTTTGTTGAGCTGCATGGTGGGACATGATTTTCTTTTTTATGAGGTGGATTTGTGAAGTGCTAAAAACATTCCAGAAGGGCTGAGGAAAGGGTGCAGTAGACAGAGGTGCTTGTCTGGGTCACTAGAAAGGAACTGTGGCAAAATTCATGTTATGCAGGAATTACTAGAGAAAGGGTGACGGAGGACCAGAACCTGTGCTTGTGTATGAGGAGAAGACAGTAAGCCTTTACTCCACTGTTGTCTTCTTTGTTCTAGAACTATTTAAAAGCACATAACATGTGTACTTGACGTCAGAACAGTTTCTTCTCTTGGAACTCTCCTTGATTCCTAACCAGGTATGGTAGAGTCTCTCTCATTTCCTTTTTAATTAACATTCTAGTTAATCTCTCTCTCTCTCTCTCTCTCTCTCTCTCTCTCTCTCTCTCTCTCT
>CABHPR010098091.1:22704-33049 GCA_902168415.1 Peromyscus melanophrys | reverse complement strand
TCTCTCTCTCTCTCTCTCTCTCTCTCTCTCTCTCTCTCTCTCTCTCTCTCTCTCTCTCTCTCTCTCTCTCAGACATCATTCTTCACCTCTATAGGATAAAATCCTGGGGTCACAAAGGAAGGTGTTTTCATGGGTCGCAATAACCCCAGTTTCTTCTTTAACTGAATGGTCTGTGTGTCTACCTGTGAAGATCAGGCAGGATGACTGGGCCCAGGGTGAATTCCAATTCAATTTCTTCCCTTTGAGCTGTTGGCCAGGGAGACCCCATGAGGTTTACCATAGCATACTCACTACTGGCACTGCTGTTGGATGGTATGCTCCTTGCTGGAGACTTCCCATGCTTTGGTTGAACACACAGAAAACAAGCTAGAACTAAGCTGAAACCTTGTTTCTTGTGGATTAGCATTTGTAGTACCATTAGGTACTATGCAGGCTGCTCAGAAGAATGACCACCAATGGTCCAACTCAGCTATAAATCCCATATGCCGCTCTATCAGCATGTGAGGTAAGATGCGCCTGTTGGTGTGATAATAGCATTACTATCATAGGTAAAACCAATTACTTTCTGATTGGATTTAAGCCCTGTTCTTTAGAAGAGAGCCCATGTTTCATATACTTGTGGGTAAAACCTATGATTGTGAAAATCTTAAGTCCCCGTGAGAAGGCTATTGATACTGTTTTTGTTAAATAAATATAATGTGTTTGCCAAATTGTCTTCTAAACATTTGTGTTCATAAGCAAAGATCACGGCTGTTGTCTATAATAATGGAAGGAAACTTCCTTTGGCAATGGGTGATACTTACTTTAGAAACTTTAGCTGCTGAGAATAAGTGTCTTTTATTGTGGTCTATACTGTTAACGCTCTTGCTGTGGTTACTGTTTGTGTGGCATAGTGAGCCAGTGTGTTTTACATATACACACTCTCTCTCTCCCTCCCTTCCTCCCTTCCTCTCTTACACACACACACACACACACACACACACACACACACACACACACACACACACACACTCTATCCAAGGCTCTGGGAACATAATGAAAAAGGGAGCAGAATTAACCTAAGAGCCAAAGAGGATGAAGTGGCGAAATGAAGCTATTTCCAGTGGACATGATGTGACTACGGGGTCATGAGGCTGAGTCACTACAATGGTGAAGTGACTGAGGTCACACCATGTTGTCCTGACTCCATCTTGTGTCTGCTTCGACACTTCTCAGCCCCCTACCCACCTCCCCATTAACAGCCCCATCTGCCTTGGCAACACTCTGGGTTTTCCATGACCCTGACCATGGTCCGGATGTATTAACCAAAACAGTTAATGTTTGTACAAACTAAATATAAACAAAAATAACAGATAATAGTATAAATCTTAATGATCTTGTGTCTGAAATAAATGATCTTGTGTTCTGCCAAAACAGATGTTACAGTGTTACTCTGATCCTCCTTTAAGATTGATGTCACTGTGGTCTCTGTGGTCTTCTGACTTTAAAAATGCTGCACCCTGAGCTTCCTCACCAAGAGTCTTTCTGAGGCACTAGCTCCAAATAAAGGACTCTTTTCTTTTTCTTTTTTTCTTTCTTTTTTTTTTTTTTTTTTTCTTTTTTGGATTTTTCAAGACAGGGTTTCTCTGTGTAGTTTTGCGCCTTTCCTGGAACTCACTCTGTAGCCCAGGCTGGCCTTGAACTCACAGAGATCCGCCTGCCTCTGCCTCCCGAGTGCTGGGATTAAAGGCGTGCACCACCACTGCCCAGCCTAGGATTCTTATACTCTTAGTTGGCTTAATAAGTGCGGTGTTCTATAAGTTTCACATATGGGTCATTTCAGTAGTATATAGAATATCATGGCTTATCTCATGGTAACAAAATAAGCAAAGCAATACAATGATAGCTAAGCCCATTGGAATGGTAATAATGAAGTTATGACCATTCCGTAGTAGCAAGGGTAAGCATTACTAAATTCTTACTTGGGATTCCATCCACCATTCCCACCTGCCTGTCTCCAACTATGCATGGCCTTGGAAGGTGGGAGTTTAACTAGGGAGTGGAACTCTAGTGGTGCAGCTTTCATGAGTTATAACCCATAATAGGGTGGACCATTCAGTGGATAAATTCATTGAGTCACCAAGCTAACTGTCATTAGCCTATTGGGAGAAAACAATCATTTCTTTATGTATCCCCAGGAAGAGTCATGCAACATCTGGATTCCCTTGTCATTGTCTACTGGATTTTCGGCGATTCTAACACATTTCCCTGCATTAAATTCCCTCTATTAAACATACTTGATGCAAATGATATTTTTCTGGATACACTGCCTGTGTATCAACCATCCCATTTTCACTAGTACTCATGGGTCTATAATTAATGTTTTTCTCTGATTACATGTCTGTTTTTGCCAACTCTCTGAGTCCCCAAATTAGTACCTTGCATTTTTTATATGCATAAAAAAATGTAGTATATTAGGAAAGTCAAGGGGCAGCATTTTGTTTGCTCTTCGAACTAGTAGATGAAAAACAATTCTAGGCTGTTTTCAAAGCATAGAAGGATGGACATATGGATATTTATACCTTTCTCCTTTCTAATTTTTTTGTTTTGGCCATAATACAACATTGATGACACTTGGAGAATAAAGTTTTTTGTTTCATATCCCAAAGTAAAGATAAATAAACATGGGCTTTAAAGACAGGCTCTAATTAATCCCCAAAGATCCTATATTTAGTTCGAGCCAGAGATTTCTGCTGGTTTGGGTTATTTCCTAAGCACTGAATACTAATCTGTCTTTGGATACATGGCCATAGCCATCTGGAGTCTGAAGTGTTTTATCTTTGGCGTGACACTGATCTATGCTACTTTAGAATCCATTAAGTTGTACCACTAACTCACCTGTAGTCCTGGCCTTGGAAGCGCAGTATTGTACATTTCAAAGGGTTCTGAAGCCTGCTTTAGCAATCTGTCTCATCAGAAAGAATATTCTTGTGGTCTATGAAGCAGAATAGAAGTAGAGGTAGTTGAAACACACACACACACACACACACACACACACACACACACACACACACACACCCCGCACGGCTAAACATAAAAAAGAAAACATAGCAGAAATTGTGATACACCACTTCTAAGATTATTTTATCTATTTCCCTCTGCAGTTACTCAGTTTTGGTGAACAACTCTATGGAAAGACCCACACGACAAGGAACAAAAGCCAAAGTTTCAGAGCAATTCACATACATAGCTTGGAAGCAGTTTCTCGATCAGCTTCAGATACCATATTCTTGGCAATACTTTAACTGAAACACCACAAGAGACTCTGGAGCCATAATCATCTATCTGTGCTTTTCCCAGACTCTGCCCTTCAGGAAATAATTGTTATGCGGCAGTAGATAACCATGTTAGTCAACTTCTGCCACCCATGACTAAATACCAGCTTAAAAGAGGGAAGGTTTGTTTTGCCTTATGATGGTAATGAGTTCTGAGCAAGGTCACTTGTATGCTGCTTTGGGGACTGTGGCAAGTGGTATGTAGAACAAGTGTGATCATTTCAGAGTGGCGTGGAATCAGAGAAAAAGAGAAATGGCCAGGGTTCTGATGGTCACTCCAGAGATATACCCCTCAATGACCTCCTTCTAGTAGGTCCCATCTCTTAAGGATGCCATCACCTCCTGACAGCATTATGGGAAGACAACCGCATCTAGCTCCTGGCTATTTCAGCCAGCCAGGTTGGACATTTCAGGTCGATATCACAACAATAGTTAATAAGCTTCTGCCCCAGGCATAACAAAGGGACAATGGAAGATGTTCATGTTCCTCTTCCCTGGTAACATGGGAAATGTGTACAGTAGAAGTTAAGACATCTACAGAAAAACCGAGATCAAAAAAAAGGTTGCATAGAAGAAGGACAGGGCTAACTTTTGCTTCTACACCCGAGGAAGAGTGAATGAGTGCTGTGCCCATTGTTCCTGCTGTCACGAGCCCGTACCTCCTCCCATTTTAAGTTCATAGTCTTCAAAGTGTGTTTGAACTTGTTAGAACATTTTGCCTCTCTCCCCAACTCAGCAAGAATGAGTTCATATTGATATGCAACATAGTGAAGCCAAAGACAGCCATTTGCTCATCTTCTCCATCTTGATAGTTGTGATTAAGCTGGTTTGCATCTGATTTCTGTCACTTTCAATGAGGGGTTCTGACTGGTAAATGTTCTCTGCAGAATCAGCCTTGTGCCTCACTCCTTAAATTTCTACTTTTATGGTCTCTGTCTCTCCAAGGTCAAGTTGACCGATTTTTGAATCACATGTTAGGCCACATCTCTGTTTCCTTCGTGGAGAAAAATGTATTTTGTTCATCTGTGCTTCTAAGAGAGCTCCTATGGCATTTTCTCCCAGGGAAGATTTCACATGCTGAAAACATAGCATTTAGACTAAGTGATCTGCATTTGTTCCGGGGTAAATTTCCTCTACAGTGTATGGTGCTTGCTTCAAAACTTAGCTAATCAAACACTCTCTGGGTACTTAGCCAACCATCCAAGCTGAAGTAGCCTGAGCAGTCATTGTGAAAAGCAACACAGTAAACAAATATCATACATGAATCCAGCAAAACTCTCCAAGTTCTAAGATTCATTTTCCCTGTACTTGTTGCTCTAGGTGCAAACCAGTCTTTAGGAGCATGCACTTAATCCCAAAGTCTCCCTCCTTCCAATTAGGAACTGCAACAAATTTGAGTCTTTTCCAGTGAGTCCCTTTCCCCACATAACAGACATTATTTCATTTTCTCTGAAGTACCCATTATTGTTTGACTCTGAAATGTCCCCTATGGGCTAATGATTTGAATGCATACTCCCCAGTTTATGGTGCTATCTTGTTTTATTTTGACATTTATTATTGAGTGTGTATGTGTGTGCGTGTGCGTGTGCGTGCGTGCGTGCGTGCGTGTGTGTGTGTGTGTGTGTGTGTGTGTGTGCATGTCTGTGGGCCATGGCTCACAAGTGGAGATCAGAGGACAATTTTCAGGAGTCAACTCTCCTCTTCCATTGTATGGGTCCCAAGGATTGAAACTGTCAAGGTTGGTAGCTGGCACCTTTCCCGGATGAGCCATCCCATCAGCCCTTCTGGTACTATTTTAAAGGATGCAGCACTCTTAGTAAGTAAGGCCTGGGTGATGGGAGCAGCTCACTAGGAACAGGGCTCTGAAGTTGATACCTGCTCCTGTTTCAGTCTGTCTTCATTGCTTCCTGGTCCACTGAGATGTAAATAAGCCACACGTGGATGTTTACACCATCCCGAGACTGTGCCACTCTGCCATGCCTTGCCAGGTATGAGGGACTGCAACCCTCTGAAAGCAGAGTCAACAAACCCTCTCCTTCTTTTAATTGTTTCTCTCAGGTATTCTGGTCACAGTGACACAGTGTAACTAAATGTAAAATAAAATTCCACTCCTACCTGCCCCCTTTCATGTAATGCTAAAATTTACCACCCCACAGAATAATTTGCTATCCTAATTCAAAATTGACTGTGATAGCAACGCATTATACCGACCCAATTTCCTTTTTATTTTTTAATTAGCATATAAACTATAGGTTTCCTTATGACATTTTTGTATGTGATTAGTTTTAGTTGATCAACCCTCTCATCACTCTTCCCTCTCCCCACTGATACCCACCAGGATTCTCCTTTGCCTTCCACATCACAAGTGTTCTGTCATCCTCTGTATCACTTTTCTTAAAAGCTTTGCCTGCCATCTCACAAATACCTGTTGATATGAATGTTCACTAGTACAACCACAGTGGGGGTCAATATGGAAACTAAAAGTCAAAGTGTCATATGACTTAGCTACACCAATCCCAGGTTTATACACAAAGGACTGTACATCATAGCACGGGGATACATGTGTTTCCACAATCATTACTGCTTTGTATTTCATAGGAGGGGATGGGAACAACTTAAATCAATAGACAAAGGGGTCATTAAAATGTCACACAGATACACAATGAAATTTCATTCAGCCATAGAGAAATTCGTTACTATTGATACTATAAAACTTTGCAGGAAAGTGGATGAAACTGGAAAGTCTTGCATTAAGTAAACAATCCAGGCTCGGGGAGATTGAACACGGCATGTTCTCTCTCATGTGAGAATTCAAGCTTTTAATTTTTGTATGTGTGTATTTATGTGGAAATGAGGGTGGATAGAAGTCACTATACAAATTCAGTCCTTTAGTTAGCCTGGTGATCATTCACAAAACTTCCCCTTGAAAGAAGAAAACAAATAATTCTACTAATAAGCATTGCCTTTTAGTTACATACCTCCAGAGAAGCCAGGAATATAACTGAGTTCAGAAGAATTGACATAGATATTAGATGTTCTTCTACCATAATGATCAAAATTAGAAGATCGACAGATTTGAAGCCCAAGCTATTCCACAGCCAAAATACACAATTCCTCTCTGCCTCAGCTTCCCACGTGAAGCACTGGGATGATTACATAACCACTTCAGATTCATTGCTGTAAGGGTTGTCTTAATGATATTTGGAAAGCAATTAAAATGCATGTGTATGTATGAAGTAGATATCTATACAAATCATACTGAACTCTGATAGCTTATCTCCCAACTCACTACAGGGGATGCATGGTGAACTTCAGCATAATTCAAAAGAGGCCATTATGGTATCATCTTGAGCAAGTTAGTATTTTCCCACATGCTGTGTTAATGAAATTAGATCAACTTGATCCCAGAGGATGCGGGTCCCAGCAAAGTAGAACAGAAATCCTCTTTGAGGGATGTTATGCCAGGTTGAAAATTATTCCTATATTTTGCAAATAAATTATGACATACCATAAAAAATATAACAAGTACTCAGAGACAAGAAAATTATCAAGTGGTCAGAAAAACTTCAAATGCTGGAGGTTTTAAACACAAATTTTAAAATATTCATTTCGTTCAAAGAAATAAAACTAGGGAATTTAGCAGTACAAAGAATAATAATAAGGGGGAAGCTTGGGTGGATTCTGGCTAGTCAGAAAGAACCTCCCAGCATAAAGCAAAGAGAAACAAAATGTTGGAGATTTTAGGATGGAAGACAAGAAACAAAAGCTACTACAGATAAAGGTGTGTGTGTGTGTGTGTGTGTGTGTGTGTGTGTGTGTGTGTGTGTGTATGTATGTGTGTGTAGCTGAAGCTTTCTCTGGTCCTGCTCAGCCCCATGGACTCCACAGCTACTTATAAAATAATCACTCAGAAGCTTATATTAATTTAAACTGCTTGGTCATTAGCTCAGGCCTACCACTGATTAGTTCTTACACCAAAAACTCAGCCCATTTCTGTTAATCTATATGTTGACACCTGTTCCATGGCTTTGCCTGTATGCCATTACATGCTATTCCCTGGATGGCACATTGGCATCTCCTGACTCAGCCTTCTACTTCCCAGAATTCTCCTTGTCTGTTTATCCTGCCTATACTTCCAGCCTGGCTACTGGCCAATCAGTGTTTTATTTATCAACCAATCAGAGCAACACATTCACAGTATACAGAACATCCCACATCATGTGTGTGTTTGTATATAATATATTCCTTAAGCGACACCCTAGGAAAAGGAAATTCTTATAAAAATTATTTGAAGAAATAATGGATAAAAATTCTCTAAAAGTTAAAGACATTAAGATTCAAAAAGCATAGTAATCCTCAAGCATAATGACATTAAGTTATGTCATGGTAAAATGTTACAAATAAAAGAAAAAGAAAGTATCTAAACAGCCAAAAAGGACAAAAAAAGACAGACTGCCTTCAGAACAGTAAATATTAGAACCTCACTTGACTTTTAAACACAGGTAATAGAAATAAAGAGATAAGAAACAATAAATATCTCCTAAGTGCTAAGAGAAAACAACTCCCAACTCAATAAACTGATGAACAAGAGACTAATTTAAACATGTATGATAGCAGCAAGAATACCAACAAGGTTTAACGTGTAAACATTTCAAATATAAGTTGAGCATATTATTGACATATTTTAAATATGAATGAAAGACAGGAAGGGACAATAATGGTCTCAAAAGTTTAGAAAAGACTAAGGGAAATATTAGTTGCTTCCATTTCTCACAAAGACAGTAAAATACCAACTGACCTATGGTCCCAAGAAACAGGAATATAGTTAATAATCCTGCAAAAGAACATAAGGGAGTCAATAGTTAAAGTTGATTGTTCACAGTATGGAATCTGTAATCACCATGAAAATAAATCTCTGAGCATTTCTGTAGGAGATTATCTAGACTTAGGTGAACCCCTTAAATAAGGGCAGTGTCATTCCATGGCCTGGGGTTCTGTACTAAACAAAACGGAGAAAGCAAAGCTAGGTACAAGCTTTCACTTCTCTCTACTCCCCAACTAGGAACACAATGTGATCAGCTGTCCCACACTCTGGTTGCTATGACTTCCCTGTCAGGAACTGTGAGGCAAATAAAACTGTTCTTTTCAAATTTTTTTTTTATTTTGTCACAATCAAAAGAAAAGTAAATAATACAGTGAGTAAAGAAAAATGAAACACTAAGTTATTGGTAAGTTCCCAACAGAAGGAAGATTGGTCAGGACAGGAGAAAAGCACAAATAACAGGAAGGGCAAATGAGAATCCCATGTTAGACACAGAGCAACTTCTATTTATAATTCTAATTACCTAAAATTATAAAAGCAGGCGAATCTTAACCATAATGCGTAAGGCTCTATGTTTAGGTAGTAACATTAAAGACAGAGAAAGAATGTCCACAGACAGTTGGGAGAGGCATCACATGAGGACTGATTTGGAAGGGGCCTGAAGGAACTTTGCAAAATCTTAAGGCAATTCTACCACATGGCTAACCTGAGAGGCTTTTATTTTATGCTGATTTGTTTAGTTACATCCTATTTCATATATGTCTTTATTTTATTCTATTCCACAAAAACCAATAAAAGAATAAGGCAGATGTAATTGTCTGTCTATAGTATAATCTTCAGAAACATAGTTAAATATGATCTAGTACAGAACAGTCGGCGGAATATATTCTTTGTGTTTTTAAAGCTCACACACCCCATCATAATTATATCACACAGGCATTTTTTTAAGGATACAAAATACATTTAATCTGACTCACTGTCTTGGAGCAGAGACTAGAACTCTGTTATCTATGGCTAAAAAGAACTAATTTTCATCTTTATGCTTTTATTGTGAACATTACTTTGAAATTATATTTTCACAATACAAACAATCTTTACACATTTATAAATTAACTATGAAAACAAAATAATATTACCAATAGTTGAAATCATTATTTCCAAACAAACAACTGCATTTCAATTCCTATTTTAGCATTTTTAACAAGATTTTTTAACCAGATAAATAAAGTTAATTCTCTTTCATTGTAGCTTCTGTCTAGACTGTCTGTTGAAGGCTTTGCATCTGCGTTACAATGGAGGGCTATTAATAAGAGGAAGCAAATTTAGGTGAACCAAATGGCTGAATTCATGAGTGCTATAGATTGTGAAATTATACAATAGGCTCTTAGTAACCTGGAGAGTAGACTGCATCAGAATCCAATATTATAGACGAGCTGTGCTGTCAGAGCAATTAGAACAAAGCCTGTGAGCACTTGAGGAATTCTGCAGTCCGGGATGACAGCACCCACAAGGTGTGAAGAAAGCACTCATGGAAGGGTTCTGAGACAACATCACAAATTAGACACGTGCCTTTAATTGTTTTCTCATCTCCTTAATTCAATAAACACTTGGCAACGGCATTTAAAAGACACACAGCAGTAAAACAAATGAGGCAAAGAAAAAAAAATGAAGGTGTCCAAGAGACATAGGAACTGCCTTTGGAACTGGTTAGGTGTGAGAGGAAAATTGAGACAGAACAGCCCTCTCTGAAGGCAGTCTCCTGTTGCCGTCCAATATAGGGAAGAGGGGCCCTTCTCAGTTAATAGGTGCTATGAGATTGTATCTCCTAGTGCTGTCAAAAGCTATGCCCATAAAGTCTCACCGACATGACTGCCTGCCTGCCCATGAACTGAACAAGGACAGCAGCAATGGACATGTGGAAGAGGGGAAGCCCAAGAAGCCTCTACCCTATACCAAGACCTACAGGCTGAGTGTTGAGAGTGGAAGAAACAGCCTTCCCCAGGGAAGAGCACCTCAGCTGGTTATCCAACACCAAATGCTCAGCCCTGAACACAGGCATGCAAGAACAATGTTACACAAATTGAGCAGGTTGTCTTTGTATATTTAGAAGTGTGTGTGTGTGTGTGTGTGTGTGTGTGTGTGTGTGTGTGTGTGTGTGTGTATGTGTGTGTGTGTGTGTGTGTGTGTGTGTGTGTGTTACAGCAAGTAA
>CABHPR010098091.1:0-18098 GCA_902168415.1 Peromyscus melanophrys | reverse complement strand
CACACACACACACACACACACACACACACACACACACACACACACACTTGAAAAAGAAATTGATGCCTATAGTTAACTATAAAATGTAATCTGGAGCTGGAGAGATGGCTCAGTGGTAAGGAGTACTTGTTGCTCTTACAGAGGACCTAAGTTCAGTTCCCAGTACCTACCTGTAACACCACCTCCAGGGCATCTGACACCCTCTTTTGGCATCTGCAGGCATGTACAGGTGCTGGAGGCCTTGCTGCAGATGGGTTCGAGAACCTGGGACAACTGTGTGGAGTTGGTACTAAGAAGGAATTGTGACTGCCTATTGCCTTACGAGCAAGCAGCCTCAAATAGCTTGAGCTATCTTATACAGTTTCAGTGGTTTGCATGAACAGTTTGTACAACCAGTTTATACCTCATAAGTTTCTAAAAAAAAAAAAATGGTTACAATACACTTGTATCCTGTCTCTTTCTCCTTCCACCTCCCAACTCTCCCACGAGTAGCCATTAACCTTTGACCTATATCTCTACCATCAGAAGTGTAAGCAGTCTTGCAAGCTAGAAAGGAACTTTTCTAACGAGGCACACCTACAGGTAGAACAGTGTGTCCCGTTGGCGACACATGTGGTTACAGCATATTTACAACTCTGTCCTCTGGTAGCATCTGGGTTTACATGATCAACTCACGAGCCAGAGCTAGATGAACCCATCCTACACTTTATACTGCTCTATGCCCTCTGGGGACATACCAGGTTTTCCCATTTATTCTATAGGCAACTTAACTTACAAACTTACTCTTAATAGTTGGCACTGTTTATCCCTTGTCCTTATGTCTAACTCCCTTGATTTCTTGGGGGCATTGGCACAGTTATTAGAAATGAGGGAACAGTGGGTTTCTGTGATTCTGCTTCTTTCCCTGTTCCTTGAATGTTCCCATTAACTCTTGATGCATCTAATTAATAGCATTTCTTTAAAGCTCTTATGGCTAAAATCATTCTTCATTGTATCAATGACTATGGTTAAAAGCATATGTAATATTAAGCTTCATGATCTACTGTGACTCGTTCAGGCCATCAGTATGGCTAGCATAATGAAAGCAAGGAAAGCACCTAGCACACATGTTCCTGGGGTCATGCCCAGAATCATGCAGCGAACTGCCCGTAGTTCAATGCTAAGTGGGTTGGAGTCCCCAGGGGTCTTGACACAAGGAAAGACACTCACGCTCTTCTCAGGCATTGTTCCTTCAAGAAGTTACATGGCTCCCACCACAAAGTCATGTGCACATGCCCATACATGGACACATACATATACACACAATTGAAAATTTAAGAGTCGTGATAATGAGCTGGTTATAAAATGGCCACATTTGATGAACTCTGTTCTCAGTAAAACAGTTGAACAGGCTGGTTTCAAGGAACATAACACAGTATCCACTTTTTAAAAATCAAATATGTTGCTAGTGTTGAGTAAAAAAATTTTTTTTAAAAATGCCTTACTATCTGACACTATCATTTGAGACTCCCTTCCTTCCTACCTAGGCCTTTGGATTCTAACTCTCCTCCACATTTTATTATTGCAATTTCCTAAGGCACTGTGAGTAAAAAATAAAAAGGAATCTGGGGATTGGGAGGTCAAAAAGAGGGAAAGTATTGAGAAAAAGCCTAGTGTCTTAATTTAGGTTACTGCTGTTGTGAGGGAATACTATGACCAAAGCAACTTGGGGAGGAAAGGGTTTATTTGGCTTCCACTCCCATATCCATGTTCCATCATGGAAGGAAGTCAGGACAGGAACTCAAACAGGGCAGGAACCAGGAGTCAGGAGCTGATGCAGAGGCCTTGGAGGGGTGCTGCTTACTGACTTGCTCCTCGTGGCTTGCTCAATCTGTTTTCTTATAGAACGCAGGACCACCAGCCTAGGGATGGCACCACCCACAATGTGCTGGGCCCTCCCCCATCAATCACTAATTAAGAAAATGCTGTACAACTGGATCTTATGTAGACATTTTTTTTAGTTGAGGTTCCCTCCTCTTTGACAACTCTAGCTTGTATCAAATTGAAATAAAACTAGCCAGTATACCTAAACAGATAACAGATAGTTAGTGGCCAGATGACTTTACAGTCCTTATGAATGATACTTTGAGTCTGCAACAAACAGATATTTGCTGAAGGGGAGATAAGGAAATATCTACAAGATGGGAGAAGTGAGGCAAGAGAGCCAATGTTGATAAAGGCAAACAGGAGTCTAAATTCCAGAGGCCTTGAGACACGTACTAAACTTCTCACACGCCTTGAGATGATGGTTGAAGCTGACCTTTGCCCACTGTGAGGGCAAGGACCAGCATAGCTTACATGGTTCTTAAAATGGATGCATCTACAGTGTACATGTGGGTGGAAAGTAAGTGCCTGCCAGAAAAAGAAGTCAGTATTGTTTCTTTACATAATAGGATTATGGCTTGATTTTGTCTGTTTTCTAATGTTTCTGGTCCCCCTTTTTTTGTTTGTACCTTCTGATTTTCTTCAGTAAGCACAAACTGACATAATATAAAGGAAAAGGTATTGTAGGGAGGAAGAGAAATGATTTAGGTAATTGCTTGTTTCCAGGAACTAGAGTGAACATTAGCTAAGTAAAGTGTTTGTTTTCAGCTCAGTTTCCAACATAATTGGTCAATTACGAAAGAATTTTCCGGAGCAGGTCAATCTACCCTGCAACCCTTGGACCTGTTTGTGCTTAATTTATCTTGGTAGGCATGTTTAGGAGGCTCTTGCAAGACATAGCAGAAGGTTCAGCTAGGATCTTTTTCCATGGTCATCGATGAGGCCATCTAGATCCTCCCTCAAACACCCTTTGGCCAGGATCATTTCTACTTTATAATGAGGACGAAGAAAAAAATGTTGTCTGATAAAGGCTGCATTCAAGATTGGTTATGGTAAAACTTTATAATTTCACCATCATCATCATTTATTATTAATTATGTGTGTACATGTGCATGTGTGTAAGTGGGCATACACCTGTCACACACAGCATGCACACGGAGGGAGAAGAGAACTTTCAGGACCAAGTTCTGTCCTTCCATCATGGGTTCCTGGATTCTGGGAATCGAACTCAGATCATCATCAGGCTTGAACAGCAATCAGTGTTGACTAATGAACCATCTCTCCAGCCCCAAGTTTCTAATTTCTTTTAGAAGCAATCTTCCTGCCTCCTAAACCGTTTCTCTTACAGAATTCTATAGATAAATCTCTTAACTTATGTAAAATAGCAAAGTGCCTATCCAGTGGTCCAGTGGCTGGGGTGTCAAGATGTTCCCTCCCCACTGAATTCGCTCTTCCTCTTGCCAACTTAATTTCTGAAGTGTAGAGATGCAACATAAATCAACAATAGCTGGCATGTAGACCCATTACTAAAAGTCAAGCACAAACAGGCCTGTTCCTTAAACTAATATCTCACTAAATGAATGTCACAGACATCCTATTTGTGGTCTGCATGTAGACTCTTGTGGAATTATTAAGTTTGATCCTTACATTAGTCCACTGGAAATGTATGTTCTACAACCAGCCAGTATCTTCCTATAAAGAACCATGGTTCCCTTTCTTCTGAGTGGCTCCCATCCCCATCTGGGCACATGGTATTGGAACGGGAAACAGAGCTGGATTCCATTTCTACTCACCCCACAAGCCCAGTGACTGAGCATGGTATTCAACTCAAAATAATTGTTCAGGGAAACTGTGACTTGTGTGTTTTGAAAACCCTGCCTTAGTCAAAGGAGGAAATGCTGTCTTTAGAACAGGCTTCAGCCTTCAGTTTGCACTAACTTCATGTCTCTCCAGCCAGATTTATTGAAGGCTTAGTAGACCAAAGTTCCCTAGACACATTATACTTTTAAAAAAAAAGTTTGGAGGAATTGACCAAGGTTATTAAATTTTAGTTGAAAAACAATGTAAGACTTAAACTATATAAATTACTAAGCACAGTAAATTCAGAAGAAAATAAGTTTTTCTTTTCAGGAAATAAAAAGTCTGTATACACTGACATGTTAACTTTGATAAAGCTGAATCAGAGTACTGGGGCATGGGTGACCTGCCCCAGCTGTCAGAGCTAGCCTTGGCAGGCCTTCTCTGGTCTGTCTACAGGTACACTGGTTCAGTGTGGAGTTTCCAGTCCATATAGCTGTTTCTCCTGCTTTCCTTAACCTGGTTGATGTCTGCTGTTTCTTGGGTATCGGATTAGAGAGTCAGGGAAGCATTCAGAACTGTTACTCTTTCCCTAAATTCTATGAAAACAAAGTGCAATTGGTCATGTGTCAGCAGGTGCAGGACTTACCATGTCTGCTACTGTGAACTTTGTGAGAAGGGTATTCTTACCTGCACCACTTTTCTCTAAGGCACCTGACACAGGACAGGGCTAATTAATGTGTATTTAAGTGTCTGCTGGATGAATGTAGCCAACGTTCCTAATACCATGTTTGCTGGGGCTTTTGAACCAGAAGAATGTATTCTCTTCTTTTGAATAGTAAAGATTATACAAATTATTTCTGCCTTGGTCCTGTTTCCATGCCCTTAGGTCTATCGCATAGACTATGTTGACTTCCTTACTTTGTTTACTCTTTCATCTCTTTTGTCCTGATTATTTTTTTATCCTTTATTAGAAGCAGTTCAAAGTTGTTTCAAATCCTTTTCCCAAAAGATGTGGTATGTAAATAAATAAGAGCCTAATAATGTAATAGCTCACCTGTTCCGGAAATAAAATGCTGACATTTCAAATGTTCCTCATTGTAAAGGTTAGATGATTAAACGTATTCCTTTTCTGCTGCCTCAGATTATTCAAATAAACATCAACCCGTGCAAACCACACAAACAGACAAGGCTTCTGAGCATCGGTAGACATTTGAAATCAGGAGAAAGGAAAACACGGGTATAGCATTCCAGTTAAAAAACAAACAACCTTAAGAAAGCCACCAAATCTATTTATGCATATCACCTGCCCTTTCAAAATACCAAGAAATCCAGCTGCCAGCCAAGCTATTTCTCACAAATGTTGGTAAAGCACAAGACTGTTGCTTCCTGAACCTGTGCAGATCTGCCGTTAGCATTCTCAAAGCATCAGACTGGCTCTCTCAAGCTTTGTAAATAACACTTAAAACTAGACTAAATCTCAATTAAGCCTCAAATTCCACGTTATTTTCTAACAAAGAAGACTTAACTCCAAACACACAGAGACTGATAATCCCTATTTGCCTTAATTCCTCCTCCAAGACATATCGCCAGTAGTATCTGATATTGCTTTGTTATCTAGAGGAAAGCTCAAAGGGGAAAGTTCCCACCATCAGATAAATCATCTGAATTTTGTCTAATAGCTCACCTGTCCAAACATGCCAGAATCCCACTAGCAGATACAAAACCTCTCAGAATCCTAGCCAGCATCGCCCTCTCACATGCATGTTAAACAAGGTGCGGGGGAGTTAAGAGACCTGCCCAGGGCTACACAGTCCAGACTGGGCACCCTCCTCAGCAGAGAGGACCAACTGAAGGGCCCAGCGGCAAAGGAGAGGTTAATAGCTCCAAGAAAAATTAACATTGGTCCTTGGGCACACGCTTAAGCATTCTGGGTAGCAGGGGACCATCTCTGTTATCATCGTCGAGTATTTATTTTCCTGTTGCCAATGCCCTTGTCTCCAAAGGCTCAGAGCACACCCAATCAGTATGCACACCACTTTTATGAAGCAGCCAGTACTCAGTTCTGAGCTGGAGGCTCTTCTGAGGGCAGGGAACACACCCCTGGCACACACTTGATGAGCTACCTTGAATTTAATCTGATTCCACAGGGCAAGAGCTTCTAAGAAAAAGGCTTAATGTGCGCACAAAAGCACTGTTTTCAGCCCATCTGGGAAAACAAAGGCACTTGCTCTCCTGAAGAGCCGAAAGAAGCTCTGGCGCGGAGCCTGGCATCTCACTTGGTTGGCACAACAACTTCTGTATTCAGATGAGTTGAGGAAAAATAACCCCATCTTTGAGTGTCGGTCTTATTAGCTAGTGAGGAAACCTCGTCAGTCTTGTTAGCTGGTGAGGATATCTCATCAGTCTTGTTAGATAGTGAGGAAACCTCGTCAGTCTTGTTAGCTGGTGAGGATACCTCATCAGTCTTGTTAGCTGGTGAGGATACCTCATCAGTCTTGTTAGCTAGTGAGGATACCTTGTCAGTCTTGTTAGAGAGTGAGGATTCCTGAGCATTGTTGCCAGGTCAGAAGCAGGAGTTGTAGGGTCAGAGCTGGCTCTGACTTTTAGCATCAGAATTTACTAGATGACTGCCAATACCATAATCTGTAAGCTGTTATATATGCAGTGTATGCAGATTTAGAGGGGTGACTGTTAGCAGTAGCCTTACGATTCTTACTCTGCCCACCTACTGTCATGTGTCCTCTACCCTCATGGATTCAGCCTCTGAAACTATAAGCCAAAATACATTCTCTCTTCTATAAGTTCCTTTTGGTCATGGTGTTCTATTACGGCAACAGAAAAAAAACAAAAACCAAACACCCAAAGGCACAGTCAAAAACAGGAGAAGCCAGTCTTGCTCTTGGACAACCTACTCTCCTGCTCCACCAGGAATGAATGCAATCATGCCAGATTTAACCAACCCCAGGAGAGCGGCAGTGAACTACATCTTCAAAGATGTCATGACCCAATCACCTTCAACTGCAGATCACCTCTGAAAGCCCCATCACCTTGCAATATCCCTGTACTGGGGGAGCTGGGGTGGGGACAGACGACCAACCTTCTAGTACGTGAATGTGTAAAATGGTAAGAAGGGACACCTCAGGATGGGATAGAAGACCCTTTTGTTTCTTAGAGGACAACATAGGACCATGGATGTGCTTCACTCCAGGTAACAGAAGAAGAATCAAGGGAACATAGAATTCGGTTGACGGCTACTCATGGCCTCTTTCACTTCTTTCTTCCATTAACACCTCTCTCAGCATTGGATATTTTTAAAGGCATAGTTGTTAGCATGAGTTACATTGCCAACTTGTTAGTATTATGGGCACAAAGATAAAACCCAACCTGGGCTGACCCGGAGAAATCCATCAGAACCAAGGTGTACATTGCACCAAGGTGTGTCTAGACTTAGGCTGGGAACAATGGCACTCAGAAGAGAGAGTGAAGAGTGAGCCTTGTTAACCAACCACTCTCTCTCAGAAATAACTGAATTACAAATAAGGGAGGAGTTATTGGGGGTTGAAGGAAAGCCATCATAACCATACAAGGAGATATGATGAGAAGCGAATCCCTAAGCACTCAACTTCAACCCACACCAATAAACTAAAACCAATGTTAACGGTTTCAGAGCTTAATTTCTGTATACAGCCAGACTTCGTTCTGCATTAAGTCAGTTGCTTTCCCTAACTACTCTGTGGTTAGTCTTTACCCCTGCACATGAAGGCAGACTACACTCAAGTGCCTTGGACACCTTGGACCCCGAACGTATGTATACTCGATGGCCAACTCTTGTGCAAGACTTTAATCTACCTGTCCACTTCGTCCTTCAGCCACACTGTAGGAACCAGTTCTGGAGAAAACTCCAGCCAACTGACTACTTTGCCCAAGGGCAAGCCTTGACCTAGAGTGTTCAGAAGCAGGGAGAGGGAGAATTACAGTAATTCTCTCCTCTCTCTCCCCAGGACATCGCCTACATCCCAGAATCATGGAGAAGGTTATGTCTATGGAAATGCTGTGGGTGTGGGTAGGGGAGGGCAGAATAGGTGAGTGCTTCCCATTCCCCCTCCTGGTAAATGGTCCCTCAAAAACACTACCTCAAAAAAAATCCCCCTAGTTGCACACAGTCATTGGTGGTGACTTTACAAATGGCACCACTCTGTTTAGCTGCGTCTGCTATTCCTGGCTTTACTCCCACTAAATTGCATGGTCTTATTTGCATCTCCACAAGACTACACATGCTAGCCTTTTTCCAAAAAAGGAGACGTATGATTCAACTCTGAGAATTCCTGGCTTCATATAATTACCTTCGAGTTGGCATCTCTAGTTTTGCATCAGACTTCATTTACAATTGCCACCCAGGCATTTGCACTACTGAAAATTCTGCACTCAAAGGCACAAGATCATTGCTCTACCGTAAAATCTAGCCTCGATGCACCTTCTTCATTTGGGTAAAGTATATTATCTTTCTCATCCCTGGGACCCAACACTTACAGAACCTAAAGGAAACACTGTTTACTTTGGCTCAGAGTTTCAGGGTATTTTGTCTAATTGTCTAATTTTAGAGCATTATGGTGTCAGGAACGTGTGACAGGTAAGCTTTGCCTTGACAAGCGGGGACAGAGAAAAAGGGAGGCTGTATGAAGAAGCCAGGACCAGGTTTGGATCCCGGGGACCTACTTTTCACAGCTTCCTAGTCCGTCATTGTGGGATGAATCCATCAATGGACCCAACCTTCACTGTGTGAGAGCCTGCATGATCTGACCATCTGGGACAGACTCACAGAAACCCCCAGAAGTACACATCACTAATAATCCCACAGGCATTTCTTATACCTTGTATCAATGTTAAACATCATAGCTAGCCTCTTTTTCTCTTCAATTTTAAAACGTCAAAATTTCCACCAACTGTTCATTCCTCTGGATGTTCTGCTGCTATTACCTTCCTTGTCAAAGTTGGAACTGTTGGGAACGGATGCTCCTAAACTCCATTTATGTGACTCATCTGATTAACAGAGTTTCTCTATTACCACTGTAAACTCCCAGTTCCGAGAAGCAGAGGCAGAGATGGGTGTCAACACAGCAGGATCACTGAGAAGAATGAGCTTTCAAGAGTCAGTCATAAAGAAACGAGGAAGTCATACAGAGAAAGGTTAGAAGCCCAGCACGCTAGGCTTGGCTAAAATATGGTCTTGGACTTAAAGCCTGGGAAGCACTGAAAGCTAGATAACACCACAGCCTTGCTTATTTTCCAAGACGTAAGAGGATGTTTGCATCTCCAAATATATCAGTTGTTGGTTGAGGGTAACCCCTGGTCAGATGGCGTAGCTTCCCAGGCAGTTCAGAGCAAGGGTGGGCACATCGTGAGCCATTAGTACCGAACAGAGTTCGGGTACACAGATTTGTGTAGGACATGGCAGGGATGACTGATGACAGAGTGAATAACAAGAGGGTCAGGCCAGGAAACAGCCACAGCCATGGGTGTGCTTTGTTTGTTTTATATTTTATTTTGTGTTTTTCATAAAGGAGTGAGTAAGATCATCCAGTCATTATCTGAAATGAGAAGCTGCTACAGGCCTGGACGGGCAATTGAAGAAGTTGGTAGTAACAGTGAGAGCTTTCTTTGGGCTGTGAAAGCATCAAGGAAATACAGAAGAAAGGCAGCCTCTGCTGGGACAAGTAAAAATGGGGAGAAGGATCAGGCTTCTTCACTCCCCTCTGGACTTCTGATTTTCTGCCTGTACCTCCCATTGGCTGAATCTATACAGATGTCATAGAGAAAGGGAGCCTGGAAAATGTGGCTCTCTGTGATTGACAGCAGAGTAGGGGAGGGCAGAAGGAACAAGAGCCAATAGGTTATACTAATCCCACTACTCTGTTATATGCATACACTTCTGTTCACACTAAACAAGTTGTATGCTCACCCAGCAACTGGGTGACATCCACTTTTTTCTGCTGTTCTATAGAATTAACCAGTTGGGGGACATATATATCTCTTTAGATTAAAATAGAAGTAATCACATTTATGTCACGTCCCACTTATTGCAATCAAATTCTATGTACCATGTGTTGTTTCTCTGGCTCAGATCCTAGCTCCCAAACTGTGCAAAAGACCAATCTTGAAAACTACGCTCCTGCTGATGCCCATTCCCAGCCCCAAATTAGAACAAGCAAAGAAATAAGAAAGAGATAGAGCTTTTGAAAGTGGCACCAAGGATGGAGGAGATATGGGGAGGACATGATAGGGGTCACTGCTCATGTTGACATCGGCCAGATGACAGAGCCAGCAGTCTATAGGGTCAGGCCAGAAAACAGCAACAACCCTAGGATGCCCCATTCCTTTTGTAATTTTGACACAGGCTGACTTCACAGGGTACTTCCTTCACCTGAATTCCTATTACCTCCTGTACATAGCTAAGTAAGTTATACTTAATGTCTGATGTTGCTTGACATTTCCACAATCCTAGCCATCACTTCCAACATTTCACCAGGCACTGAATAGCATGGTTGAGCATTGGCCATAGGTCTGCGTTTAGCTGACACATTTACATATGTCTTTAATTATTATTTTTCACACTAGAACAGTACTTGGATTACCCAAGAGACAGTTGAGACAAAGACCACCCCAAGAGACTTACCTAAGTGATCAGAGGTTTATTAGGAAAGAGCGAAAATCAAGCTCCTTCTCCACCACTTGTGAGTTACACAGCTGGAGGGAGAAACCACAATGGATTTGCTATAAGTGGAATAATTTCTCAAGTCTACAAGTACTGTACGAAGATATTACCCCATTTCTGCTTGGTAAAGTGAAGGAAAGCAATTGAATTCTGTCAGCATTCTTGATTCTGTATTGCCTTAACACAACTTGAAAAGTGTGTAAGTTATAACCTTCTACCAAACCTCGAGTGCATTTGGGTGACAAGTAAAAGCTTGTGCAATAAATAGTATTTTTACATAGGTATGTTAGCACACAGTGACTGTAACTTCATTTGTGCTGGCAGTGATGACTGAATACTCCTGCTAAATGTTGCATTTAAAAAGTTTCAGATCTCAAGGAATTTATACACTTGAGAAAATGACATAGAGTGAAATGTAATATCAAGTACTTACATCTTCCCTAAACCCTCATTCTAAATGGCCTCTCAAGCTGTCAAATCAATCTTGAGATGCACCATAAGGGCATCCAGTTCTATATTTGCTGAGATGAGAAATCAAATCCACAATCATAACAAACAAGCAAATTCATCCTCACTGCCAATGTGCATGTAGGATGCAGTTCATTTTCAGTGATTAACAACTTTTGAGAATCAGAATTCAGATCATTATACTGCAAAAAATTTCCCTTGAAAATCCAAATGAATTACTCTGACTTGCCAAGAAATTTTTAAAAATCAACAATTAAGCCAGCTGATTTTTGTAGTAAGAACAATATATCATTAATGTCAACAGAATATGATTGATGAAAATAACACAAGCGTGTTAACAGAATCTTCTGATGAATTTTGCATTTTTAAGGTATTTTACTCCTGAAGGCAATTTATAAACTATATAACTGCTTTTTCCCAGTGTAAGGTTTATTTTTTCTTATAAATATCAAAACCAGGCATAAAATATTTCCTTCTAGCTTAGCTAGACTTTCTCTAGGAAATGTGCTTTCTCTGGCTGAGGTAGATGCATTTAGTGTGGGAAGCCACATTTGGTGAGCTACAAAGAAAGGCAAGTAAGACGTGTTAAGTTTTTGAGAAGTAAAAGCAATGACCAAAGGTTATAGGCCTCAACCAAAGAGTCCCTCATGGCCAAGGCTGGAATTTTTAATCAGCCAAATAAGTTATAATATTGGATTAATCTGACACAAATACATGGTAGAATAAATTGCTTCTCTTACTCTATAATTCCAGAGAATGCATCTGCACACAAATTCCTTATGACAAGTAAAGTTCAATGCCTCTCTTCTTGAATATAGACAGAACTTGGTCCCTCCTAAGGACTGGAGTACTCAAGGGAAGAAATCACCATTTAAAGTAGGAAAGCCAAGCCGGGAGGTGGTGGTGCACACCTTTAACCCCAGCACTCGGGAGGCAGAGCCAGAGCCAGGCAGATCTCTGTGAGTTCGAGGCCAGCCTGGTCTACAGACTGAGATCCAGGACAGGCACTAAAACTACACAAAGAAATCCTGTCTCAAAAAACCAAAATAATAATAATAATAACATAAAGTAGGAAAGCCTGACAAACTACTATGCACAAGCAAGCAGGTGAACACTATCCATGACAAGTCATGATGCAATCATGTACTATGTTATATATAACTAAGGATACCACATCTGTACTACATGATACACGATGGCAAGTATACCACATCTGTAGGTATTCTGCTACAAACACACAGCCTCAATCTAGCCACAAGAAAGCTAACAGTCAAAGCTACAATTTACCTAACCCTCAAACTGTCAAGGTCACAGAACACAAAACACCACTGAGAACTTACAGCTCAGAGAAGATTGAAGAGACTGATCTGCTAAGCCTATAGGGGTATTCTGATTGGGTCCTGGAACATGAAAACAATTGTGATGAAACCTGATGAAATTCAAATAAAATTGATAGCACAGTAATAGTATTGTCCCATTGTTAATTTCTTAAATTTTTAGAATGCAACACAAATCTTAGATGTTAGCCTAGGGGAACCTGGGGAAAAGTAATAAACCTTTATTATGTTCTTGTCCTTTTACTTATCCTCAAGTTTGAAACTATTTAAGAACTAAGAATTAAAATTTTAAAATAAATAAAATAAAAATACAGCATAAGGTGACAGATGCCGAGAGCAGCAAGTGGTTTACTGGTCACTTATTCTTCAGCCTGACATTTGACCAACCCTCTTTTCATGGATGTCCAAAGTAACCAAGTTGTGTTTTCCTTTGGAAGGTCAAAGTATTAGAAAGATTTGTAAATGTGATTTACTGCCATGGATGCAAATCTCATGAGCCTCTTTAAATTGCTTTGTTTTAACTAGTTTATTTACTTTATTGTGCTTGTGAGAAACCTACTCATCATTTGTATTGAGTGCCAGGCCGTTTTCTCTGAACATCACTTCAGAGTTGAGTCAGCTAGCCACACACTTGCAGAGCCTGGCTCTTCCTCATACATCTGGAGTAAAATGAAACACTTTACTGCAGGGCCTAGGCCGGCCATGGCATCCTGAGCTGTCATCACAGGGACTAGATGATAAAGTCTGGATGTGTAGGATGGTTTACCTCTGCATGATAAATGTGTGTGTGCCTGTGTATATGGCATGCATTAGTTGGTGTGGATTTGAGCATTTCTATGGCAGGTAAAGGAGAACATTGGTGTCTCTCTTCACCATTCATGTAGGGGCTCCCTGCCGTTTGTCTACTTTGTATTCCAGGCTAACTGGTCTACCAGCTTCTGGGCATTCTCCTCTCTCTGCCTCCTGTCTCCCATTAGATCACTGGAATTATTGATGCTACAACTGTCTCTGGCTTTCTTTTACATGGGTTCTTGGAGTCCAAGAAGAAGATCTCATGCTGGTATAGCAAATACTTTTACTCACTGAACTGTCTTCCCAGCAGGTGTGTGGTAAATCTTTATGGAAAGGAAACAATAGATCTGGCAGATGAATGCCATCTCTCTCCTTCATCCCTCATTCTCATGGACTACCCTGAGACACAGTTCTCTATTCAGGCTATAGAAATGTCCATCATGCTGAGCGAATGTAACTGTCTGACACAAAAGTTCCCAAGTGTCCTTTCCAGTGTTCATGAAGCAGCCAATACGGAAACCCACCCCTCCCACAGCCACCCACCCTGCCTCACTTCCACCTCCTCACTGTATCAGGTTGTTACTGTCTATCTGAAACATCAAGATTTTAATCCTTGCCTCAGGTTCATCGCTGAGAGACCACAGGCTTATAATTGAACAGCTTAGAAGTGAAAATGAACCATCTGAATATGTACAGAAAAACCAACAGCTTGCAAAAACAATTAACTTGACCCCATTACATAAGTAAAATACATTTTAGTATGATAAAGCTTAAGTCTTCAAAAACTTCAGTGAAGTCCTATGTAGGGAAGGAGTAGAAATGGTATAGATCAAGGACATAGAATCAGACAGACATGAGTCCTAGTTGGGCAGCAAATGCAACAACCCATTGGAGTAATCAAGAACAAATAACTGGGGCTGAGGTGTTCCCTGGTAGTATAGTCCCTGTCTACTATAGTACGGCCCTAAATTCTACCTCAAGAACCTGGCGGGGACTGGAGGAGCAGGGTGACACATGATACACACAAAAGTCAGGTACACATACACACAAATAAAATTAAAGACATTTTAAAGATAAAACAAATAAAAAACAACCAACAAATCTGTGGGCAGGGTTCAAGGAAACATGAATGATGCTCCACACCCACAGGCAGAGACAGGGAAGAGAAGACTCTACCACTCTAGACTGAAAGAGTAATTTACCACATCCACAAGCCGTGAAAGGTTGCAGGGCGGGGCTCTAGAAGATTTCACCGACTCCCAGACTCAATAGTCATGCAATTTGTTGACTAGTCTTGAAAGTCCTTCCTAACATATGATAGTGGGTTGACTTGGATCCTGCGATATTTAAGGACATATCTGAAGGCAGGAACTTTGTGAATGGGGAGAAGACAAAGTCTGAGAGAAGATTGTCCTGAGTTGGGCTGTGCCCTAACTCCCGATGAAAGTCAGAAAAGGACACACAGATGCACAGTATGAAGAGTCATGAGAGAATGGAGTTGGCACTAGAATCACACTGTCACAACCAAGAAATCTCAGGACACACCAGAACCAGGAAGCAGCAAGCAAGAATGCTCCTGTGAGTGTGTGGCCCCTGAACCCCAGATTTCAGACATTGGGGATTCAGAATGTTTTCATTATTTTAAGCCATCACATTTGTGGGGGCCCTAGGAACCTAATCTAGTACATAAGTTTGGAGAGAAACATTTGTTTGTTTTTTCTCTCCTTTCCAAAGTATGGGACAGCCTAAAACAAGGGGGAACATAAACCATGGGGTTGACTCTACTGTTGAAGTAGAGCTTACACTACTATACCTCAAACTGTGGGAAATCAAAGTTCTGAAAAATTGCCACAGACACTCAAAAACCCAACAAAATGATCTAAATATATGAATGTGATTGTTAGTCAGTACAAAAAAAAAATCAGTCATGTTATCTAACAAAAACCACACAGTGCTTAATGTCCATCCCTGGAAAATAATTCAGGCTAAGAAAATGAGACTATACTATGACAGCAAGCCCTCAGAGAGTCCTGTGGTATAAGGTGACAGCAGTTACAGCTATCATTATGAGTTGTAAGGTCTCAAATGCAGTGTCAAGACCAACTAAGCATAAGTCTACCACATGTATATTATACCAAACCAATTTGACTCTTCTGAGCAAAATAAACATCACATCAAATATGTAATAGATAACCACAGTCTATAAAAGGACTAAGCATTAGGGATAGCATAACTGGAAAATAATGGACAGAATATATACAGAACCATGCAAGTACTAAATACAAGCCTAACAAAATAGTAAGGTGGGAAAGGATTGAAGAGCCAAGGAAATAATTTCAATGGTAACCAGTGTGAATATACAACTTGTAAAGCACAGAACACATCCCTTTGGAAGCCATTCTTGAAATAGTGGAAGTGTTGAGCTAGCCTGATGTATTCATGTATGATGTATGAGATCAATGAGGTTAATCCCAAGGGCACAAATGGTGCAGCCTGAAGTAAAAAAGCCACCAAATGGAGCAGCCGACACAAGAACAAAATAGAAATATTCCTTGAAATGAAAACCAAGTCAAATCCTTTTTCCCAGAATCAGTCCACCTTCTAGTAAAAGTCAATTCAGCATAGTGATGGCCAAGACAAACAGTAATGAAGCGTTGGAACATCAAAGAAAGAAAGAAGGAAGATATTTCATTGGGAGAAATGGGGAAAGAACCTTTGGTTTCTACCCAGAAGACAGGGGGACTTGCTGGTTCTTTGACTATTATTCCATGCTGCTTTCATAGGGGGAGCAAGCACCAGACAGAAAAAGCAGGACTCACAGGAACTATTTATGAAGTGCGTTCATCACCTCCTCTGCCTTTATTAACCCAGGTGGACAATATCTTTAGTGAGGCCTTTAAAAAAAAAAACAGAAAGAAAGAAAAAGAAGAAAAGAAAAGGGAAAAAAGAAAGAGAAAAAAAAACTGGTCGCCACCTTTGAAAACTCTGTGTGACAAGAAAACACTAAGGACGTTGCTGTGACTTAAAATGAGGACACAGAGCAGAACTTGAAAAAGGATTGGAATTCAAAGACGAGACAAACGGATGACTGAGAAGAGCTTCTCGCTTCCCTCGAATACAATGAATGTCATTTTGGTTGTCAGAACCCAGGACTCCTCACCAGTAACCTGAACAAATCAAAGTCAAATTGTCAAGGAAAAAGTTGGGGGACACTCAGACAGTTAATGAAGTGTCTGCCTCTGTCAACATTCTATCAGAAACCAGTAGGAGGGAGGGAGAAAGGGAGGGAGGGAGGGAGGGAGGCTGAATTCAGAATGCTGAAATATTTACAGGTTTCTAGTTACTCTGGGGTCGATACCTGCACATCTGCTGTCAGATAAATAATTAACAATATTCAAACAGGAAAACAAAGTGAACTGAGACAATTTCCTCCTTCAATCTCGAGTTACCATATAGGGTCAGATTGTTAAACCATCATATCAATATTTATCTCTCAACTAGAAAAATCACCTCAATTCAGTAAGTACATAATCTTGTGTGAGATGATGTGTCTAATAATCATTGAGGCAAAAATCAAAGCTTAGTTTGGTAGGTGTCTTGTTTCCTCATCCCATGACACAACTCAATGTTCTTCTGAATGAGATTGCTCATGGATTAAACTAGCTTGAACTTTTATAATGAGCAGGTAACATAGTGACTACTGAATTCACTGTGGTGGGTTACCCAAAAATAAGAGTCACACAGGTTAGGTCGAGAGAAATAATTGAAGAAGGGTTAAGGTAGGAAACTTAGAGAAAGGCTATAGCACGAATCATAATTGGTCTTAATAATAAAAACCCAGAGTCAGATATAGGGGTAAATGCTGAAAGATCAGAGAGACTAAAGAGCACAGCCACCATTTCTTACCTCACCAATTCCTCAGCCTGAAAGAGAGTGAGCTCCTGTCTCCTCCTGTCTTATATTTCTCTCTCTGCCCAGCCGTATCACTTCCTGTCTCCACCTCCCTAGTGCTGGGATTAAAGGCATGAGATCCCAAGTGCTGGGATCAAAAGTGTGTGCCACCACTGCTTGGTTCTGTTTCTCTTTCAGACGGGATCAATCTTGTGTAGCCCAGGGTGGCCTTGAACTCACAGAGATCCATCTGCCTCTGCCTCCTGAGTGCTGGGATTGAAGGTGTGTGCCACCACTGCTTGGCCTCTGTGGCTAACTAGTGGCTTAGCTCCATACTCTGATCTTCAGGTAAGCTTTATTTGTTAGATCACAAACAAGGTATCACCACAAAAGGCAATAAAATATAGTACTCGGTTACAAGAAGCTGCAAAATTTACTTGCCTTGAGGCTGCTTGAATTAATGAGGAGAGAGACTGAACTCTTATAGAAAAAGTTTGCAAGAGAGTGAACAAAGTGAAGCCATGCTAGGTCACCCTCAAAATCCCTAAAGAGAAGGAGGAACAATGCAATCTCTCAAACCATCATAAGAAGAAAACAGGGATGTGAAAACAAGGAGACTTGAAACCCTGGGGTTCTGGAGAAGCTGTGGCCCATCTCAGCTTGCACAAAAGAAAAATATAGGGGAAAATTTTTAGTTGAATAGGAGATACCTTCAGAAAAAAGAATGCAAAAGTATAACTCTAGAAGAAAACAAATACATCCAAAAATATGCTTAGAATTCCCAGAAATAGGTCTAGAGAGATGGCTTAGCAGTTAAGGGCACGCACTGCTCTTGCAAAGGACCCAAGTTTTGTTCCAAGCCCCCATGTCAGATGGGTCACAACTGCCCCTACCTCCAGCACTAGAGAATACAACACCCTTTTGAGGCTTCTGAGGGCACCTGCACTCATGTAGGCATAACCATCCCCCTGTAAACACACACACATGATTAAAAATAAAGTTAATCTTTTTAATCTTTTTAAAAAAATGATCAGAAAAGGAAATGGAGCCATTGAGATATCTTAGCAGGCAAGGGAGCCTGTTGCCAGCCAAGCCTGATCACCTGAGTTAGATTCTTAGGACACACGTGATAGAAGGAAAGACCAACTCCCGGAAGTTGTTCTTTGACCTCCACAAAGCAAGCTGTGGTGTACACACACACACACACACACACACACACACACACACACACACAC
>CABHPR010098090.1:0-26204 GCA_902168415.1 Peromyscus melanophrys | reverse complement strand
GGCTACAGCTTCACACACATCTACACACATCCTAGTAGGCAGCAGGATTTCCAATCATCGGACATTTGAAAACTTTAATGTAGAGTATTATTAAACAGCTAGGCTTTGTGCATTGACAATGAAGGTGTGAAGACCAGCAGGATGAGCACGTCAAAGCACTTCCTGTCAAGCCTGACGCCCTGGAACTGACATGGTGGGAGGAGCAAACTGACCCCCACCACCCAAGCTGTCCTCTGGCCTCCACAGAGAGGCCCCCAACACACACACACACACACACACACACACACACACACACACACACACACACACACACACACACATCCCCTTCCCACATTCAGGTTTGAGGGCAGCATTTTTATTTTAAAAGTTAAAATACACAGTATTATGTTTCATTACAGCATCTTCTGAGGATACTATTTTAAAGTTTTTTCTTCTACTTCAAAATTCATCTTTCATGGAGCACATCTTTAATCCCAGCACTTGGGAGGCAGAGGCAGGTGAATCTCTGTGAGTTCGAGGCCAGCCTGGTCTACAGGCGAGATCCAGGACAGCCAGGACTACACAGAGAAACCCTGTCTTGGGGAAAAAAAATTCATCTTTCATTCATTACTCCCAAGATTCATCACTGATATAGCAAGTCATTTTTTAAAAAGGACCGACCCAGTGTGCCGATGTGTGAACTGTCTATGAAGCTCAAGGAGTGAGCCACACGGCCTACAGAAGGAACGAGGCCCAGATGCCTCAGGCTCTGCTCCAGCAGTATGAGCCCAGTGATGTCCTCCAACAGACCCTGCCAGAACCGGGTCACCACGGTTGCTGGGAACAGGACTCTTCGAGTTATTTCCTGTTATATCTTCATTTAAGTTTTTAAAAATTAAAAACAAAACAACAACAAAGAAATTTAGTAAAACCTTGCACACAGGGGGAAAGGCCATTTAATAAAATCTGGCACAAAGGCAAAACAAAAGACATTTAAAACAGCAACAAAATGTGTCAAGCTTGCCTGGTGAAATTGGCCTATCATCCCAGCCCTTGGCAGTTAAAGGCAGGCAAATTAAGAGTTCAGGGCCAGCCTAGTATACATGAGAACCTGTCTCAATAAACATGGAAGGAAGGAAGGAAGGGAGGGAGGGAGGGAGGGAGGGAGGGAGGGAGGGAGGAAGGAAGGAAGGAAGGAAGGAAGGAATGAAGGAAGGAAGGAAGGAAGGAAGGAAGGAAGGAAAAAAGGTAGGTAGGTAGGAAGGCTGGTCAAGTGGTACTATCCATATTTTCTAAATATTTAAGAGTACTGGTGTTTGCCTACATATATGTCTGTGCATATATATCCTCTGCCAAAGTAGCCAGTGCTCTGAACTGCTGAGCCACCTCTCTAGCCCCGTTACTATCCATATTTAATTGACTTAATCTGAGTAAAGAACTTGAAATAGTGGCTGCCTTACCAGGCTGAGATGAGGCTCAGCATAGATAATACGTGCCTATCATGAGCCAAGTTCTGGGTTGACCCCCAACACCACACACACAATAAGGAAAATGTCAGCGGTAAGGCGAACAGCAGTCTTCATCAAGCCAGGAGCTCTTTCCTGCACAGAGTGACAGAGCACTGGCCCCTAGCCTAGCTCTCCTAGCTGGCTCATGTGAACTGCAGGCTCCTCCTGGTGCTACTGAGCTGGCTCTATGTTCTCCATGGACATTTAAACAGCCACATTTCTGTCAGTGATGCCAAGTGCACTTTACACTTGAACCTGGTGGAGTGGATGTTTACCCTGACTGAGGTGGGGCTGGGGATCCAGAAGGCCACTGGGACAAGTATTGCCTGAATTGAACTCTTCTTCCTTTAAACTATTAAAGTGATTAGCAAAAGCTCTAACTCTCTGAAATGGTATACTAAAGTCCTCCTTTCAGAATTAGGGCCTACTCCCTGTCCCACACTCCCCCACACCCAACCCTGCAGCCTGCCTTTGCATGGTTACCTCTAAAGGACACTGCACTGACCCTTCACGCTCCTCCTAGGTACCCGCTTCCCAGATACCGCGTCAACCTCTGAGCTCAAACGTCCTACAGAGAAGTTATCACTGGTCAGGAACAACAGTCCAGACGAGAATGTGTGTCGAGACTCAAATACTGTCTTCAGCTACAGTCTGACCGCCTGGTTTGAGTGAAGGATATTTCCTCAGATGGAGGGGGTCACAATGAGCTCAGACTGTAGCTCTCAAAGGACCGACACTTGTCAAGTGCCAATGGGACAACCCTGTGTTTTATATATTCTATCAAGTCTGTAACCTCCTAACTTAGGTCATCTGAGAGGAGGAAACGAGACCCAGACAGGTTCAAAGACTTGCCCAGGTCACATGGCAAGTTGAGAAGAACCTCAATAGGGTCCATGATTTTCCATCACACTAAGCGAACTCCCAATGAACTAAAACAGAAGTACCCCACGGCCTAACCTTACCAACCTCACGTCCTCACTGTCTTCCACACCGTCCTTTACAAGAACATCTGGGAGACAGTGGCAGACACTGCTGATAACCTGGGTCATGAGCTACAATGTCACTGCCTTGGCACTGGGAACTGAAAGCCACATGCATTAGACAGCTTCAACACGGCTTCCTCGTCTATGAGGAAATGAGTTTTACCTAAACTGCTTCACAGCACTGCTTAAAGTGACAGACAATACACACTGAACTCGCAACTCAACTGTTTACTTGAGTAAGGCAAGCCTTCTGTTGCTTTTTCAGGATAGGCAGATCTGGCCTCAACTCTCTTCTCAAGTGACAATGGATTTGATCAACCCAGCCTCCAGGAGCTGCCTGGTGACTCCTCTGTGAGGTCAATGACGTTAGTTCCTAGTGGGCCAAGTGCACAGTGGACGAGGCTTCAGAAGGCAGCGAGGTGTGGCAGAGAAAGTCCCCTCACTGGTTCTGGTCCTAGTCCTGCCCAGCGAGAAGTGTGACTCTGGGCAGACGACTTCATCTCACTCTCCTCAGACTTCTCACCTATAGAAATAAGGAGTCACACTGGCTGCGCCCAGTCCCTTCTAGACATAAAATGATAACTAGAGATGACAATTTACCAAGCAAACTGATAGCTCTAAAGTTACAGGTTCACTGCAAAGGAAACGCAGACCACAGAGGTATCTCCTAATCCCACAAGCTGCAGGAAGACCTGGAGGGAACAAAGTGCTACTGCCGGACGGCTACTCACTTGCTCGACCTGGGGACCACCATCTCTGCGAGCGTTTCATACTGCTTAACCCAGTCATTGTGGTTCAGCCTGCAGAAAAGGCACAGGAAGCATGGGGGGAATGAGTCTTACTTCTGCCATGCCCAGAAAGAGAAAACACGGACAGATAGAAAATGTGGCTCCAATAAAATACATCACAGATATGTAGCAACCCTCCCAGCCTCCTACTGAGAACATGCCTCATCTACAGAGTGAAGCAGGAAGTAGTGATCGCCTGCCTCCCTCAGAGCTAGTAACTGTCACAACAGAGGCTCAGCCAAGAGCCTGGTTTGTTAAGGTGGCAAAGCACCGCACAGAGTCTCTGTTCTTAAACTACATGGTTGAAAACCACACCTCATTTTAAAAGCACAAGAGGCCGCGGGCAATCACTACCCTTGGTGGTCATTACAAAGGGCTGACTCAAACTCTATGTACAGAAAGTGGCATTTCCCCGGGAGGCAGGAGGAACCAAGTGGCAGTAATTGATGCTGCCCCAGAACATTGTGCAACAGCTTTCGGGAAAGGCCACTGGCTTTGGGGGCGTGGAGAGACAACTACGTGTGATTTATAATAAAGTGTGTGTAGGCATGGCTAATTCATTATGTAAAGTGGCCTACAGGGCTCCTGTCTCCAAAAGCTGAAATTTTCTAAACACAAATTTTAAAGAAAGCTAAATAAAAAAATATGGGCAAAGATTATTTTCCTGTAAGCTATAAAATCAAAGATAAATAGAAATTTTGAATAAATAATGTGTTCCAATGTGTTAGTAAACAAAATTTTATTTGTTTGTGTATCACTGTGGCCCCTTCAGCTCTAACAACCAATGGACATGGTATAGCTGAGCAGTTATGACAGCTGGTAGAGCCAAAAAGACTCCTTTTGGTTTTTTGAGACAGGGTTTCTCTGTGTAGCTCTGATTGTCCTGGAACTCAATCTATAGACCCGGATTGACCTAGAACCCACAGAGGTCACCCTGCCTCTACCTTCCAAGTGCTGGGATTAAGGGCGTGCGCCACCACTGCCCAGCTCACATTCTTCATTCTTACAGGGCTCAAGTTCAAATAACAAATTTTCAAAATAACAAATTCAATGGCCTGGTTTTGAAAAATCTAAAATATGTATTTTTAAAAGTTTAATAACAAAATTATTTGCTCTATTAGTCAGCCAAGCCTACCAATTTATAACTGATGTCTCCACTACCACATTATGAACCAAATTGTACCGTATGTGCCACATGAACAAACGTTTTGTGCTTGAGTTTTAGGGACTCTCTGGTAACAGACATACTTGGGGACTACCACCAGTAGTGTGACCAGGTACTCTGAGTCAAGAACAAAGTCATCTTTCTTCACGATCTCTGCCAGGCTCCGAGTCAGCAAACTTCCCCTGAAGAATGAGAGGAGAGTCACTGGTGGGTAAGTGCACACTTCCATGGCAAAAACAAAGAAAGGGGCTAAACACACATCATAAAGGCTCAGTGCTTAAGAGTACTTGTTCTTGCAGAGGACCCAGGTTTAACACCCACTTGGAGGCTCAGCTGCAAGGGATCTGACACCCTCCTCTGACGTCCAAGGACACCAGGCACACATCTGATGCAGATAAATGCAGGCAAAACAATCATACACAGAAAATAAAGTTTTTAAATTTTATGTAAGAAGTCAACAGTTAGCCAGATGTATCCTACCCCTGCAACTTAGGAAGGGTCAATGTTTGCCAGAATTTCCCTCTAATGTCTAACTTTGTGCTTGTTTTAATTACTGTAGCTCAGCTCTTCTCATAATTACATACCCTGACGGAGAAAGCACTAGTCACCAGACACCAGTTTATTCCACTGCAATCATGGAATTATGTCATCTAAGCACAGCCTCTGTTTCTCCTCCCTTCCCTAGATATCATGGGATACCAGACAATTTTGGTTAATTAACACAATAATCAACCTTCAAGTCAGTTTTCATTTGGTCTTCCAGTCACGAAAATGCCTTGTCCCGCTTGCGCCACGGACCATCAGCTTTTCCTTGGACTATGACACAACTCTGAACAGCTCTGCACTTGAAGCTACACTCGGCTGTTAAGAGTACTTGCTGCACCAACCATGTGGACTGGAGTTCAGACACCAGCGTCCGTGTAAGGGGCTGTGCACAATCATGCACATGCCTATAACCAAGAACTAAGGGGTGTGGAGACAGGATGACCCGAGGCCCGAAGAGGGTGACAGAAGAGGGGACCTGATGACTTCCTCTGTCCTCCACATGTACACGCAAAGGTGCGTGTACCATTCACTCACACACCACACTCATACACACTTAAAATAAAAACTGAAATGAAAAACTTCACTTGTATGCCCCCCACCCCCCCCCCCCAGAAACCAACAACAAAACAACCCCAACTACACTTGCAGTGACACTCTAAGGAGGTCAACCAAATACGGCTGCAGTGCTTATAAAATCTACACCTGGAAAGGAGAGAAAGCAGAAATCACCGTTAGAGCATAAACAGGTTACTATATAAACATCTTTTAAGTGGCAGGTGGTCGATAGGCAATAACTGACTAGATTTAAAATAATTTTACACCATCTTCAGTGAGATACCAAATGGATAAGGAAATAAGCCAGCGTCCAGGTAGCAAGTAAATTTATGAGAAAGTTTAATGAATCAGCTTCACATTTGTTCTGAATTGCTCAAATTCTGTAAAAATTAGTGAACTTTCTCCATGAAAATTTTTAAAAAGTTATTTAAAAGTATCTTTGTGTATGGCATGTGTGTAGGAGCCTGCAGGTTAGGAGAGGGCATCAGATGCCCAGAAATGAAGTTACAGACAAGCACTGGGAACCACCTTAGGTCCTCTGCAAGAGCAGCCAGCACGCTCTCCAGCTCCCTACAACCACTGATTACAGACACAGCACAGACTGGAACCTTCCATCCCCAATGGGGCCCACAAAGACTTGAGAGCTTACGCATTCTTTCGCTCCAAATTCTGAAGGTTTCCTTTCAGGTTGTTGTATGCAGACGCTCGAGATTTCAGGTCATTATCAATCTGAGTTACTCCCTTCAAAAGAGAAGAGAAAGAGGCAAGCTTTCCCTAGGTTTGCCTCTACCAATACAATTTAAATAGTTCCTGATTAAGAGTAGGTGATTACATTAAAAGTACAACTTTAAGCCGGGCAGTGGTGGGCACGCCTTTAATCCCAGCACTCGGGAGGCAGAGCCAGGCGGATCTCTGTGAGTTCGAGGCCAACCTGGGCTACCAAGTTAGTTCCAGGAAAGCGCAAAGCTACACAGAGAAACCCTGTCTCGAAAAACCAAAACAAAAAAACAAAAAAACAAAAAAAGTACAACTTTAAAAGGGCATTTAAAAAAATAACAAACTTTGTTTTTAACAAATTTCCATATGAATCTTTTATACTATGTTAGTCTGTGTAGTTAATTGTTATTGTCATATTACTTCTTAAACCAAGAAAAAGGACCCCAGCTCACCAGATCTGAAGATTCCTAATCAAAAGGCCTCAAGGCCAGATGTGGTGGCACGCACCTTTAATTCCAGCACTCAAGAGGCAGAGGCAGGAGGATCTCTGTGAGTCTGAGGCCAGCCTGGTCTACAGAGTGAGTTCTAGGACAGCCAGGACTACACAGAGATACCCTGTCTCAAAAACCAAAACAGAGGGAAAAAAACCTAGAAAGTATTTCATAGCTATAACACACACACACACACACACTCACACACACACACACTCAAAACACATACATACAGATATGTAATTTAAACAAATCTTCTATAAATCAGTGTGTCCCACCTGCCTCATTTTTGTCTTACCTTGGCAATTATTTCAGAAATATTTTTCAGAGACTGCTTGATTGGATATTTGGCCATGTCCCACTGGAACCTTGTTATGTAAGTAACCAAGTCAACTGAAACAAGGCAATAAATTAATTACTGAAGAGAAGTTGTAGCATTTTTTGTCCTGGAACTCACTCTATAGACCAGGCTAGTTAGAGATCCATCTGCCTCTGACTCCTGAGTGCTGGGACTCAAGGTGTGTCCCACTATACCCGGCTGTTCTTGTTGTTGTTGATTTTAAAAGATATATTTATTTATTTTATATACAGTATTCTGCCTGCATGCATGCCTGCACGCCAGAAGAGGGCACCAGATCTCATTATAGGTGGTTGTGAGCCATCATGTGATTGCTGGGAATTGAACTCAGGACCTCGGGAAGAGTAACCAGCGCTCTTAACCTCTGAGCCATCTCTCCAGCCCCAAGGCTGTTTGTTTTTTAACACAAGCAAAGATATAATTTCTGAAGGGTCCTGATTAAATAAATGTGAATGAGATTAGAAGAACACTGAAATTAAGATTTATTTTTTAATCATGTATTTAAGGTAGGGGGCAGGTATGTACAGATGAGTGCACATGCCTGCAGAGGGCAGAGCAGATTCCCTGAAGTTACAGGCAGTTGTGAGCCATCCAATGTGTGCCAGGAAATGAACTCACGTCCTCTGCAAGAGCAGTATGTGCTCTTAACCACTGAGCCATCTGTCTAGTCCCAGAACAGCAGATTTATTTATTTTTAAGTAGTATTGTTGGGTGTAGTGGTACACACCTTTAATCCCAGGCAGAGGCAGGCAAGCCCAGCTCAATCTATTTAGCAAGTTCTAGGCCAGCCAGAGCTACAAAGTGAGAGACTGTATCAAAAATAAACAAAATAATAATTAATTAATTCAACAATAATGAGATCGAAGTATTCTATACAAAGCCATCATTACCCAGAACAGGCTCAATATAAATTATTAACTTACTGCTGCAGACATGTTCATTAGTGGTCTATTTTATGAGCACTCAGAAAAGCAATATTCTAATTTGAGGGGAACGAGGCATTACTCTGTAATAAAATCAACCATTCCTGGTTCTATTAAGTAGAAAACAGGAGCATCTAACTGCAATAAAGCTGAGATGCTCAGCTTTATGTCAGAGTCGTTCCAGACAGGAGACCACACACTGCACCTTACACTACATTCTTTATCACCTAAGAGTGACATGAATTATGTTCCAGGGGACAGATGCGACAAGTAACATCACCAGTAGTAACCTCACAGCTTTCTGGTAAAGTAGTATCCTCATCTACAGGTTTCTACATCCTTTTTGCTTGTTTCTGAGTCACTCACATTATACATTAATAATTACAAATCACAAAGGATCAACTTACCTCCACTGGCCAACAAGTTCTCCTGAACTTTATCTTTACTGTCCTCCAGCACATCAGCCATATATTGAGCCACTTTCTTGACCACGCTGGGAAGTAAAAAACACACACACACAAAATCATCATTTGTAGGAAAAAACTTCCATTCATATATAATGAATCCTATCTTATATAAAACATTTAAAGAATAAAGTGGACCAAGGTCTGGTTCTATGAAAAATCAACTGTGTGACTGTAGGGTTTTATAAGGACTGAATGCAATGTGTTTTCAATCTAGAAAGAAAGTCATGCTAACTGCTCATGGCAGCACACGCCTGTGATCCTAGCACTTGTGAGGTGGAGGCAGGAGGATCAGAACTTCAAGACCACCCCTGCTGAACAGGGAATGACAACCCTAAAAGGCACTTACTACTTTTTTCCTCCCTGCTTTTTCATTCTAAAAGGGCAAGCCCTTGACCTCATTGTAGGCTTTCCCCGACCTTGGTTTTATGACCCAGGGTGTCTCATTATACAGATCAGGCCTCAGCCTCTCAAAAACTGGGAAACAGGTATGTGGCGCTGTCTCCAGTCGCATATCTCTTCACTGAGCTACACAACTGCTCTTCTACAGTAGGCGTCTTGCCTTTAGTATGACGGAGCACCAGTACCATACTGTGACTATGGTGGTGTACAGCCCCAGCCTGAGGCTGAGGCAGGAGGCTCCTGCTGAACTGGAGGCCAGGCTGGGCTCAATAGTGAAATCTTGTCTCAAAACAAAAACAAGGGGCCGTGGAGACAGATGACTTAGCAGCTATGAAAACACACTCCAGAGAACCCTAGTCCAGTTTCCAGCACCCAGTCAGGCGGCTCACAACCACCTGGAATTCCAGCTCCCGGGGACCTAAAGCGTTTTCTGGCCTCCTCGGGCACCTGCACCCACATCACACATGCACACACTGACAACACACATATACATAAATAAAAATAAATCTTTAAAAACAAATAAATAGAATACTCCACACATCATCAGTTAGAGTAACGAGAATGAGAATTAGGATGTGGCCAGTCATGGCGAGCCGTTAGTCTCAACACTTGGGAGGATCTCTATTAAGTTTGAGGCCAGACTGGTCTGCATACCAAGTTCTAGGCTACCCAGGGCTACAAAGTGAGACTAAAAACAAACAGAACAAAAAACAAAAACAAAAAGAAATCCCAGATTGAAATACTGCTTTGTACCCACCAAGAGGATTAACAAAGTATCAGTTAACAGTCTGTCCTGGCACAAATGCAGCCAAATTAAACGGCTTCAGCGCTGGCCACACCTGTATGCCCAGCACCAGGGAGACTGAAGCAGGCTGCTTGAAGCTCTGAACCAGCCTGGGCTACAGAGCATGTTCCAAGGCAGCCTGAGCTACAGTGTGAAACCCTGTCTCAAAAACCAAAAACACAAACCCTGACAATGCAAATATGAATTGGTACAGCCACTTTCAAAACAACTCCTCAGGAAAGAACCAAGGAACCGAGTCCATTCCCAGGGAGACATACACTCAAGAGAAATAGTAACAGAGCACAAAAAAAAAACAAAACAAAACAAAAAAATACATAAGCCCAAAAGAGAATAAACTAAATGTGCACCAGCTGATGGATTAATAAGACATGATATATAATGGAGTATTTGATAATAATGAATATAAGGGAACAGTATTTGCTAGTAAGAGGAAATAAGCTGGGCACGGTGGCACATGCTTGCAATCCCAGTGAGGGGAAGCAGACAGGAGGATCCTAGGCTTGCTGGCCAGTGGCTTCCCCAAATCTGCAAGCCCCACAGGTTCCAATGAGAGGCCCTGTATCCTGGCCACCATGTACACCTGCACACACGTGCACCTACATGAACACACAGATACACATGTGCACACACACAAATATACACAAAACACTGATACACAAAGAAAAGCAGTCATTTCCTACAATCACTCAGCTAGCAGAGAAGACCCAGGGTCTGGAAAGACACTCTCCAGACAACCTGACGCTGACCACAGACTCACTTTCTTCAATTCCACACATGCAGATACATTACCCTTCTACAAATGCATCCAGTTTAGCCAGTTCATCCGACAAGCCAACCAAGACATCCAACGTGCCAACCTAGAAGGGAAATTCAGCTTAGTACTCAGCTGTCATCACTTCCATGTTTAACTGAAGGGCTCTGACACAGGTCTCACTACGTGACCGAGGTGAACCCCAGGCTGCCAATCCTCCGTCTCCCCAGTGCTGGGATTATAGGCTCAGCACCACATCTGGCTCCCTGTCTCCCACCCGCTCGTAAGGTGGGAGGAGCTGTGGGGGACCAGTCCCCACCTTTTCCAGGGTTCCTATGAGGAGGAGAGAGGAATAAGGAATGACAGATAGAATGATAGGCCTAGCCGACGAGAGGAAAGACAGAAACACAGGACAGCTTCAGGAGGGCCTGGATCAATATCCACTGGCCCAGAACTTTATTAAAAGGGCTTTTTAATAACAATGCCAAGGGGAGGGGCAAAATAACTCTCCCTTGCTAGTGTAGACCCTTCCAAACACCTGGTACCCAGGCCCATGGTCCAATCATCCTCTTATGCAGTTCTGCTGGGTAAAGCAAGCTCAGACCTCACTAGGAAACCTATGTGGGCTCCCACAAGGAACTGTTTTTGTTTTTGTTTTGAGACAGGGTCCCATCTAGTCCACGCTGTTCTCAAACTTGGTATGTGGCCAAGGCAGGCCTTGAACTCCTAGTGACTGAGTGCTGGGTGGGATTACAGGCTTGCACCATCCTTCCTAGCTCTACACCCCTTTACCTTGAAAAAACAAACAAACAAATAAAAATTAGATGATGGCCTGGTGGTAATGGTGCACACCTTTAATCCCAGCATTCAGGAGGCAGAGCCAGGCAGATCTCTGTGAGTTCAAGGCCAGCATGGTCTATAGAGCGAGATCCAGGACAGGCACCAAAACTATAGAGAAACCCTGTCTTGAAAAACAAAACAAAACAAAAAACAAACAAAAACAAAAAAAAAAATCCCACAAAAAACTAGATGTTGTGTCTTTATTGTAGGATCCACAAATCTTACATTCTCCACTTTTATTTCATAAAATACAACAAAAACCAAAAACAGTTTGCTGGACATTTAAGTGCATTTGTATGTAGAGTTAATTCTCTAAGTGGAAAGCAACACTCAGGCAATGAAAACTTGGCACTTAATGAGCAGGCCTGTGCTTGCTTTAAACAGGCCAGGGACAATGGTAATGTGAAGTCCGCTCTACAACAGGACCTGGTATTGAGTCTGTGTGCATAACTGTGCCTCAAAGATCATGGTTTACAAGTAAAACGCTGTTAGCCAGCTGGTGGCACACACCTTTAATTCCAGCACTCAGGAGGCAGAGGCAGGTAGATCTCTGTGAGTTTTAGGTCAGCCAGATCTACAAAGTGAGTTTCAAGACAGCCAGGGCTACACAGCGAGACCCTGTCTCAAAAGACAAAAAAAAAAAAAAAAAAAAAAAAAAAGAAGATAAAAGTAAAATGCTGTCTTCACAAAAGTTCAGTTAACATCCTGGCAGCCTGCTTCATTTTACAACTGCTAGATTATGGGTCTTCAATAAATGTTAAATACATTTAATGAATTAAATAATGTCTAAGTAGGTACTGTGGTAACAGAATATAAACAATAAAAATATTACTGTGACATTTAAATATATAGTAAGGTTTTTCTCTTCTAAAAACCCTACTTGTGATGCAGCACCATGGTTTCCTTATAAGTTAGAAAACAGAAGAACAAGCTGTGACTTCCATGGTTTCCTTGTGACATCCAAAGACCAAGATCCACTCTAAATTACATCAACAGCTAGAGAGGAATGGCTTTCCTTCTCAAGGAACCTAGAAGTTCACTTCTGCCAAAGCAAAGAGAGCCCTCCCCAGGTTACCACGAACTCACAGCCTCCCCCAATCCCCCCCCCCCAACCCACAGCCCCCCCCCCCCCCCCCCCCAACTCACAGCCTCCCCAGGCTCCCCCCACCCTGAACTCACAGCCTCCCCGGGCTCCCCCAGGGCAGTTTTCTGCATAGTGCAGTCGCACCTTTAAGTCAGGAATGTTGAACTTGGAGGAGACCGCAAGGTTATTGTTCTTGGTAGTTGCTGCATGGAGTTTCTCCCATGTTTGCTGACAGGTTTTCTCCCCAGGAGCAGATATGAGCCAGAACTCAGTCATGTTTGTTATCTCTTTGGAAATCAACGGAGAAGCTGTACTGTTAAAACAGAGCAGTAACATTTAATTTCCTAAAGTACAACCTTACAACAGTTAGGATCTAAAATGGCCCCAGAGGCCCTGGGTAAAGGCTTGATCCCCAGTCAGAGGGACCATGGGGTGGAATGGGGGAGTCAGGGCACTAGGGAAATGCCTTCAAGGGGATACTGGGACCTTCGCTCTCTCCTGCTCCTCTGTTTTAATCTAGGGTCTCACTGTTTTGCCCAAGCTGGCCTCAAACTTTTGGGCTCAAGCAATCTTCCCACTTTGGCTTCCCAAATGGCTGCAATTACAGGAGCATGCCACCAAGCCTGGCTTCTCTTTTTTCCTTTCACAGCCATGAAGAACACAGTGCCTTTAATCCCAGCACTCGGGAAGCAGAGGCAGGGGATCTGAGTTCGAGGCCAGCCTGGTCTGCAGAATGAGTTCCACGACAGCCAGGGTAGTTACACAGAGAAACCTCGACTCAAAAAAGAAAAAAAAAGAAAGAAAAGAAAAAGAAATTAGGACTTTCCAGCTACACAGCAAGTCTGACGCACCGATACACCAGCAGCCCCAGCAGCGTCGGCCTCTATGCTGCTGCTGTTTGGGCTACTGGCCTTGGCTATTTTCCCATACCTGGTTTTCTCCACCGAATACTCCTACAGTCACTAAATCCAACTATTTTACCCCAGAAACCTATCAGGAGACAATCCTGACTGTGCTACCATCAGTTTACCAGAACCTACTCCATCTTTACGCCTCTGGTTATTGTGTCTGTTTAGCAGCATGGAGATTAAACCCAGGGCCTCAGGCACCTTAGGTAAATACAGTCCTTCCCCAGCCCTCCAGAGACAGGGCCTCACTAAATTGCCTTGCATTCTCTAATATAGCCCAGGCAGGCCTTGACTTTGAATCCTCCTGCCTAGGCATCCAAGTAGATAGGATTACAGGCCTGTATGTTAGCCTAATCTGAACCACCTTTAATAATACCAATTTCCTAGGTGGTCACAGTTTGGGGGAATTTGATGTTTTACTGTATGTTTACACCAGCAGATCTGCTGAAGCAAGCGTATCTGTGGGTCTATTTCTCTACTGCTCTCTCCCCAAATGGCAGGTAAGGAAAGCAACTGTTCTAACCCTCCTGACAAGAGCATCGTCACCTGAGCTCTGCCTCTTTTGTACAACGAGAGCCAGCAGATGCCCATCTCACCATTCTAAAATACTGCTCTCGGCCTACAGATGTCTGGAAGACTCCAGAAACACGAAAGAAGACTGGTTTTCTCATCTATAAATAACATCTGCCTCTCTCCTCCACTGAGCTTTTATCGGGATGAAAGGAAATAATGTCACAAATCTTCCTCCACAGTGGAGCAGTGTCTGGGAAATCAGAAAGCTCTCTAAGTCTCCTTGTTAACTGGAGCCCTTTGGGGAGATGAGGCAGGAAGGGCAAAGTAGCCTTTGCATTTGGTACTTAGTATAATACACAGGTCTCCAAACTGTCATGTTCCATCCTCACAATAACCCTATGAGATGCTCACAGCTTAGTCATTTACCTGAGGACACAACTGGGATCCAAGTCCAGCGCTGGACTCAGAAGGCCACATTCTCTAAAGGGCTCTTTCCTGCGCTGTGCCAGAAAAGAATGCAATGTGTGTATGCTCGTACTGCACATGTGAGGAGGTCAGAGAACTGATTTGGGCTGTTGCTTTATTGGGTGAGCAGGGTCTCTGGTTCCACCTCACCACAGGAGCTGTGATCACAGGCCTACAGTGCTGCGCCGGGCTTGGGGACAACGGAAATCATGCAGTGAGCACTCTCGACCACTTCCCATCTTCCTGGGCCTGTACTTCTTGAATATTGTTGAATGAATCACCTTGAGGATACACTAGCTAACAGATAAACTTAATTATAGTTGTTTATCTACTTTCACTTTCCTGGTCTTGAAACATGATCTACACACGATGAAATGCACTCATCTTAAGGCTGTAATCAGTTCCTGAGCCACATATGGCCTGTTAAAACACCGACAAAACCAAAATTAAGACCATCTGAGTGGCTCACGCCTTTAACCCCCCAAACAAGGAAGGCAGAGGCAGGGAGAGCTCTCTGTGAGTTCCAGGCCAGTCAGGACTACAATAAGATCCCGTCTCAAAAAAAAAAAAAAAAAAAAAAAGAAAGGAAGAAGAAAAGAAAAAGTATTCTGGAGGGGAGACTCACTTGAGATGCTGAAACAGGATTACCGGAAGTTCAAGGCTGGGTGGGTTACACAGCAAGACCCTGCCTCAAAACTCAGGAACAAAGTCAGGCATAGTGGCACATGCCTATAATCTCAGCACCCAGAACTACCCAAGACTCCATCAATCCTACTCCACTGTCAGTCCTGGCACGTGCCACTCTGCTGTCCCTATCGATTAGCTTTGCCTGGTTTAGAAATCCACTATTAACGTGTTGGTGGAAGCCTATGTAATGTGTTCTTTGGGACCTGGCTTCTCCGGCTCCAAATGCTCCTGGTATTGCTTGGTAGGCCACTGCAGGGCTCCACTAAGCTCTCTCTCTCTGTTTACCTACAGATGGACATCTGAATTTACTGGTTTAGGGCTATTAAGAACAAGGTATTTGCCGGGCGGTGGTGGCGCACACCTTTAATCCCAACACTGGGGAGGCAGAGCCAGGCAGATCTCTGTGAGTTCGAGGCCAGCCTGGTTTACAGAGCGAGATCCAGGACAGTCTCCAAAACTACACAGAGAAACCCTGTCTCGGAGAGGAAGAAAAAAAAAAAAAAAAAACCAAAAAAAAAAAAACCAAACCAAGAACAAGGCATTTTATGAACCAAGAGTTTTGTGAACGCGTTTCTACTTCTCTTGGGATAATGTTGCAGAAATGAATGCACTTTTTTGGGGGGGGCGGGGGGCAGGTGTTTCAAGACAGGGTTTCGCTGTGTAGCCCTGACTGTCTTGAAACTCGCTCTGCAGACCAAATTGGTCTTGAACTCATAGAGATCCGCCTGCCTCTGCATCCTGAGTGCTGATTAAAGTCATGTGCCACCACTGTCCAGCCAGAAATGCACTTTCTAAGCAGATAACTGGTATATTTGATCTTACAGCAGCTGTCGAATTGTTTTCCAGCGAGAAAACATCTTCTGTTCTCAGTTATTAAAGGACTCAAACTCCAGATGTCCCACTTGCTCACATATGTTAATGTTCTCGGCCTCATCTTCAGCCTCTCGGTGGATGTAGGGGTATCCTGCCTTCCCACAATGCATTTCTGTGAGGGCTAATGAAAGTCAGTATCTTTTCACGTTACCAGCCATGTGTGTACCTTCTCTTTATAATGTCCTTTTAAATTATTTGCTCACGTATCTGTGCATGTGTGTAGGTGTATAGGGGCCAGAGGGCAACCCTAGGTGTTGTACCTCAAGCAAAATCCACCACCCCCCCCTTTTTGAGACAGGGTCTCTCACTGACCTACAGCTTACCAAGTAGGCTAGGCTGGCTGACCGGCCAGTAAGCCCCATGGATCCGCCTGTCTCAGCTTCACTAGCACTGGGATTACAAGCGCCAACAAACACACCTGGCCTATTTTTTTTTAAAATGAGCCCTAGGGATTAAATTTAGGCCATCATGCTTCCACAGCTAACATTTTACTGACAGAGCTATCTCCCCAGTTCCTGTGTACCCATTAAACACACACACACACACACACACACACACACACACACACACACACCTCAAAACTGAGTTATGACTGAATTCTAGAGTGTTGTACACTGGTAGAATGTGGAACACAATCAGCTTTGCACTGTTAGCTCTGTGCCTCTATAATCTGAGATAACTGATTTATAAAGACAAATGTTTATTTGGTGAGGGAGACGGCGCCCTTATTCCCCCAGGGTACTCTTGAGCAGGGAAAAATGAGGAATTTGTAGATAGAGGAGAGAGAGACAGATAGAAACACAGGATAGCCTTGGGAGGGCCTGGGTCAAAACCCACCAGCCCCTTCTGTTTCTAATAAAGGGCTTTTTAAAAAAAATGCCAATGGGTGGAGCAAAAGACCTCCCCCCAGCACAGCCAAGTGCAGACCATTCCAGACACCTGGTGACCATGCACATGGTCAAGCCATCCCCTAATGCAGCCCTGCTGTGTCAAGCAAGTTCAGCTCTCACTAGGAAGCTTTTGTGGGCTCCCACAATTTGGCTCACTATTATAGAGGTTCTAGTCTAGGGTCGGTTGATGGTATCCATTCAGGCAGGTGGTAAGACACCACATGACTGTAGAAGGGAAAGGAGAGGACAAGAGTCCACAGGTCTTGAGGCAGACCACCGACGACCTAAAGACTTCCCAATTAACCCTTCTGAAAGTACCCACTATCGTCCAGTAGTGCTAACACCTTTTCTACATGGACACACATACACCACTTGAGATCCAAACTACTGGGTTGGGACTGTAGCTCAGTGGTAGTACCTAGCACTGAGTCATGAGGCCCTAGGTCTCATCCCCAGTACCACAAAAATACATAATCCAAGCAATAGCACATAAGTTTATACCCATGTGGTTTGACTTTTTGTTTGTTTGGGGTTTTGTTTGTTTTACTGTTTTGAGACAGTATCTTTCTATGTAGCTCTGGTTGTTCTGAACTCTCTATGTAAACCAAACTGGCCTTGAACTCAAGAAATCTGCCTGTTTCTGCCTCCTAAGTACTGGGATTAAGTGTGTGCCCCTACACCTGTCTTCTTTTTTAATTAATAATGGGCTTTGACTTTTTCATATATACTGTTGCACCTTATTCATATTCCACTCCTCCTCCCCACTATCCTCTATCCCCATCACTGGTCCCCATCACTGGTTCTCATCACTGGTCCCCATCACTGGTCCCCTTCACTGGTTCTCATCACTGGTCCCCTTCACTGGTTCTCATCACTGGTCCCCTTCACTGGTCCCCTTCACTGGTCCCCTTCACTGGTTCTCATCACTGGTCCCCATCACTGGTTCTCATCACTGGTCCCCTTCACTGGTTCTCATCACTGGTCCCCATCACTGGCTCAGTTTTATCTTTTATTTTAGTTTTTGTGCTGCTGTAGACCACACCTAGGGCCTCACATGCACCAGGCATGCACTCTAGCACCAAGCTACAGTCCCAGCCTAGCAGGTGTCTTTACTTTTTAAACACCAAAACCATGCCCTTATCACAACAGTTGAAAAGTTGGAAAAGTTGAGAGACTAATAAACACCATCACAACAAAGAACACTGGAGAGTCTGGCAATGGCCCAGGGGCAAAGGCACTTGTCATCAAGCCTGACTACGTCACTTTGATTCCCAGAACCCATGTGAAGGGGGAAGGAGAGAAAACAGCCTCCACAAATGCCCTGCTGGCAAACATGCACCCCCACACAGATAAAGACAGGAAGATGGAGACAGAGAGAGTGGGGGAGACGATAGAGCAGAAAGGCAAGAGGTCATTAAGCTGTTGTTAAAATGATCATATGTGAAGCACTAGACCAAGGTTGGCCACAGCAGTTTCATCTCACTGGAGTATGTCCAAGAAAATCCTAATGCCAGCCCCGGAAGCACAGTGTGATGGCCAGAGCCAGCCCTGAAAGGACAACGTAAAGACTCGGAAACTCATCCCAGTTCTGCTCATCACTGCATATGGAAGGAGAGGAGGAGGCCAGTGAGATGAACAGTACCTGACGACTGAATTCTACCTTCCTGTGCAAGGAGAGAACTCGCTCTGGCAGTTGTCCTCTGTCTTCACATGCACACCACAGCATGCATGCATCCAAATGTGCATGCACATCACAAACACAGGAACAATAAACTAAACTAAATAATTTAAAACGTATTTTTTAAAATGTCCTACAGTCAAATCAGATTATCAGCAGGTTTCAGAACCACTGTATTCCCAGCCAAGTTTGGTGGCACATGCCTTTAATCCCAGCACTTAGGAAGCAGAGACAAGTGGATCTGTGAGTTCAAGGCCAGACTGCTCTACATAGTGAGTTCTAGGACAGCCAGGGCTAAATAATGAAACCTTATTTTGGGGAGAAAAAAAAAGTATTCCCATGATGGAAACAGTGAATTTAATGTTATAAGAGGTGGCAATACTATGTAATAAAAGATAGCTGGGCATAGTGGCGCATGCCTTTAATCCCAGCACTTGGGAGGCAGAGGTAGGCAGATCACTGAGTTCAAAGCCAGCCTGGTCTACAGAGAGAGAATTCCAGGACAGCCAGGGCTACACAGAGAAACCTTGTCTTGAAAAACAAACAGGGTGGGAGAAGAGGGAAAAAAAAAAAAGAACAAACAAATGAAAGATGGCTAAATGCAGAGTTCTCAAGAACCACACAGCATCAATGGAGTTATACACTAAAATGCTTTTTAACTCAACTGAGTTTAGAATGATGCATGTGTGTACATGTCTGAACACATATACACATCAACCCACTTTTTGCGTGAATTTGATGGTAACTAGCACATTTATTAAGCAAATAGAAACAAGAGCATAGAACAAAATAAAATCAGGTGAACTTTCGTTTTGCTCAAGAATGAACAACTTGCTAGGTATGGTGGCAAATGCTTTTAATCCCAGTGAGACCTTGTCTTAAAGAGGAGTGGGGGAGGGGTGCTGGAGAGATGGCTCAAAGGTTAAGAGCACTGTCTGCTCTTCCAGAGGTCCTGAGTTCAATTCCCAGCAACCACATGGTGGTTCACAACCATCCATAATGAGATCTGGCGCCCTCCTCTGGGTTGTAAGCATACATGCAGACAGAACACTGTATACATAATTAATAAATAAATAAATAAATAAATAAATAAATAAATCGAGAGAGAGAGAGAGAGAGAGAGAGAGAGAGAGAGAGAGAGAGAGAGAGAGAACACGAACACGAACACTTTAGCCAGGTGTGATGGTATATGCCTATATTTCCAACACTAGGGAAGCTGAGGCAGGATGATCTAGAATTCAGGCCAGCCTGGGCAACACAGTGAGCTCCTGTTTTGAGTGAGTGTGTGAACTTACCAAGAACAGAATACAAAGCATTTTGAATGTCATATATACAAACAACAGATGGCTTTGTGCCCACACTCAGGTAACAGAAGGCTGAATAACTCATTACTCACATGCACCAGGCTCTGGTTCCCACTTGGAATGAAATTTGAATCTGCCCATCATCCTTGGATGAGTTTTTCCTGCCTATCCTCAAAACCTTCCTGGGTCCTCCTTTTCCCCCCTAACCCCAAGCTGCCCTTAGTCCTATTTCCCATCTGCCTCTCTGCTCTGTGTCCACTTTGCACAAACTCCTCTCTGCCTACAAAAACCATACAAGATCAGGGATTAAGAGCACTGACTGCTCTTTCAGAAGACCCAGGTTCAATTCCCAGCACCTACATGGTGGCTCACAACTCTAACTACAGTCCCAGGGGACCCAACAGCCTTACAAAGGCATACACAAAGGCAAAACAGCAATGCACACAAAATAAAAATAAATAATTTCTAAAAATCCAAGCCCTTTTCTCAACTAAGTCCATCTATCCACCAAATCCATCAATTTATACCCCACTCTATCACCCTGAATCTAGGTCCATTAAACCCAAGTAAACATTATAAATGTATCAAGGCAGATACGTATTTTATGTCTAGTCTCTTATTTTAGTCATTTTCAATTTAGGATCTTATTAATCTCAAGTCCCCAGAACTGCGGTTGCCTCTGGGAAGCAAACCAAATGAAATGTAGTCCCAGTCACTAGTAACTTCCAATGATGCCGCAGACCTCTAGGAGATAGGCAAATGGACGGAGTCTCTTTAGAGGGATGAGGAAGAGGCCAGACCTAAAGTTCAAGGTCATCATTGACTATATAGTTCTATGTGAGGCCAGCCTAGTTTACATGGGACTCTTTCAAAAAGAATAAAAGTAAGTCATTATACAAAATGCAATGTTGAAAAGTACCTAGTAATTTCTGGTAAAGCTACTATACTTGAATTGGCGCCCTGGCCAACATCTGCAGTATGTCTATTATTGAAAGTCATTAAGTAGAGCTCTTCCAGTCTGGGAGAGGGGCTCGCCTTTGGAATCTCAGCACCTTAGAGACAGGAAGGAGGAGTCTGAGGCTAGCTTGCTTGGACTTTATAGGGAGCGCCAGGCCAGCCTGGGCTACAGTGTGAAACCCTAGTTCATAAAACAAAAGGACAGGGCCAAGGCCATCGCTCAGTGGGTAAGAGCCCTAGCTGTACAGCCTGGTGACCCAAGTTCTGTCTCCAGAACCGGAGTAGAAGGGGCTTGAGTGGCACCTGCGCCCTCAGCACTCCTCCGTGGAGATGGGAGGCAGACAGTCGGTTCTGGTACACATAGGAGATCCTGTGTCAACTAGGTGGATGGAAAGGATGACCCCCCAAAATTGTCTTCTGACCACCACACAAAGCACACCACATGAACCCCTGAACCCATCTATACTCCCATCTCCCAGAATGTCACTTCACTTTTCTCTTGGGCTGATCATTTATAATCCTGACTAGGCCACCATGCACTCTGCTCTAAGGTGATCTCTCCAAGTCTGAAATTCAAGTTAAAGGCTTAAAAATCAGGGCTAGGGCTAACCTGCTAAGTGCACACCTGCCTAGCTATGTACAAGACTCTGGTTCAATTCCTTGACCCCCCCCCCACTTCCCCCCATTTTTTTTAAGATTTATTTTATTTATTAGGTATACAGTAGTCTATCTGCATGTTTGCCTACACGCCAGAAGAGGGCATCAGATCTCATTATGGATGGTTGTGAGGCAATGTGACTGCTGGGAATTGAACTCAGGACCTCTGGAAGAACAGCCAGTGCTCTTAACCGCTGAGCCATCTCTCCAGCCCCCACTTCCCCTCTTGTAGTGAGCTGGTTTCCCCAGCTCATCTGAGCCTTTGAACTGCTTCAAGGATAACACACACTGAAGCATGAGTAATGAAAAGCACTTCGATACATTAAGCAATTTGGTGCTAAATTCCTTTGGAGCAGAAGTTATCACTGATCCTTGCAGAGCAGTGCAGTCAATGAAGATATCTGTCCAAAGTCAGAGCTGGTAACTACACTGAGACTGGCAGAGACCCACTTCAGGTTTCAGACAATCAGAAACACAAAAATGCAGAAAATTTCTGTAGTTAATACTAACAGCCATTAAAACAAAACTGAACTCACAGAAACATTACTCCTATTTTCTGTGCCTTCATCATATATGTGTCCAAGTACGTGATGACACCTCATGCTTATCTGTCTCTGTGAGACTTGCGGAGGACTATTTCGAGTTGTCTGATGTGAGGATCACTGATCAGAACTTGGTGGATGAGTCTCTACATAGGACAGTCTAAAATGTCTAAAATGCCATTAGCATTACAGCTCAGAAGCACAAACCAGTACAAGCTAAGTGGTGAGGTTAACAGACTGCTGGAGACGGCTCAGCAGTCAAGAGCACTTGCTGCTCTAGCAGAAGACCCAGGTTCAGTTCCCAGCACTTAACACGGTGGCTCATAGACACAACTCTAGTTCCAGGGGGTCCAATGCCCTCTTCTGTCTTCCACAGGCACCAGGAACATGTGGTACACATACACACAAGCAGACAAAACACACACACACCCCAAAAATAATTTCTTTTAAAAAGTTAATATACCAGTTAATTGAGCTAACTTATAAAAAAAAACAAAAAACAAAAAAAAACTTCCTAGTCATTGAGTCTGCTTTAAATGCTTAGGAAATGCCACTCCCCTTGCCCTCCTCCACTCCCTCCCCACCCATAAGTAGCCCTGGCTGACATTGAATTCATAGAGAATCATGTGCCTCTGCCTCCCAAGTGTTGAGATTAAAGGCGTGGATCACAATCAGCATCAGCCTCTTTCTACAAAATGCCAATGTTGCATCCACCAACAATCCATTTTCAAATGCACAATCCTGTTCCTCACTTTAGATCCACAGCTAACAAGCCATCTTTTATCATGCTATAAGCACCTCCCTCCACTGACTACCAACTCAATCCTCTGAACTAATATAAATGTACAGCACATTTGCACAGCAGTATACTGTTACAAGTACATGTCCCATTGGACATGCACTTCATTACCCAGATTATAGGGGAAAGATGGGTGCAGTGATGCATGTCTGTGATACTGATACTTGGGAAGCAGAGGCAGGAGGATCAGGAGTTCAAGGCCACCCTGGGCTACATGTGACCCTACCTCAAAACAAAAAGAAAAAGAAATTTCAGATCACCTTGGTTTAATGCCCAAGCTCTTTCCAAGAACACCATGCTAATGCTGTCTTAAAAGCATTGATGAGCCGGGCAGGGGTGGCTCATGCCTTTAATCCCAGCACTCGGCAGGCAGAGGCAGGCAGATCTCTGTGAGTTCGAGATCATCCTGGGTTACAAAGTGAGTTCCAGGAGAGGTGCCAAAGATACAAAAAGAAACCCTGTCTCAAACAGACAGACAGACAAACAAACAAAAAAGCATCGATGAAATGGATATCAAATGCAAATTAATTTGTAGCTAAAATGAAATATAGCTCTACATTCAGACAGTGAAAACAATGCACCCTCAGACATATTACAATTTGTACAAGGACAATATAGAAGGTACTTAGTCAAAACTGTTGCTATCCTAAGCAGAATCAAGTACAAAAGATGGGCAGAGGGAGTGCACAACCGCGCCCCAGCATTTGGGAGATGGAACAGAAGGATGGGTGGTTCCAGGCCAGCCTGGGATTCGTGGTTCACCAGGAGCCGGAGGACTGCCGAGGCCCGTTATAGAGGTTCAGTGTGCAATGCTAGTCTTACTCCTGTCCACTGGACATTATTTTACAAGTTACAGCAATAATTACAGAATCCAATTTCTGAAACCCTTGAGTTTAAAAATGACAATGACAACTAATGTAAATAAAACTGCTAAGATTTTTATAAACACAAACACACAGGCATATCAGCACTTAGGAGGCAGAAGCAGGTATATTTATTTCTGAGTTTGAGGACAGTCTGGTCTACACAGAGAAATTCTGCTCAAATAAATAATCAGACAGACAGACAGATAAAAATAAGCATGTATGCATGCATACACAAAAAAGATAATTCTTTAATCCTAGCACTCAGGAGGCAGAGGCAGATCTCTGTGAGTTCCAGGTCAGCCTCATCTACATGATGAGTTCCAGAGGAGCTAGAGAGATGGCTCAGAGGTTAAGAGCACTGGCTGAGTTCAATTTCCAGCAATCACATGGTGGCTCACAATCATCTATAATGAGATATGGTGCTCTCTTCTGGCCTGCAGGCATACATGCAAGCAGAATACTGTATAATAAATAAAAAAATCTTTTAAAAAAAAAAAAAAAAAAAAAGAGTTCCAGGACAGCCAGGGCTACATAGTGAGACACTGTCTCAACAAACAAACAAAACGATTATTTCCTGCCTTGTTTTAAATTCAGAATTAGAGTAGCCACCTAGCTCTCAACATTCAGGATGCAGAGTACTATTTCTTGAGATCTGATCTACTATCTCAAAGGAACCAAAAGGGAAAAGGATCCTGTAGTTCTGTGACGAAAACCTGAGGCTCCGACTTCAGCACAATGGAGACTCACTTGTTGCCAAAGAACCGTGATTGACAGCTGGAGCACCTCAGCTCACCCTGTCACTACTGGAGCACCTTGGCTCACCCTGTTGCTCCTCATCTCCTCCAGCTACAGTACACAGGAGTCCTTTACCCACGCTCACAGAAAAGCAGTTCTGAGTTCTTCCAGACAGGGTCTTGCTATGCAGCCCTGGTTGGCCTGCAACTCACTACATATGCCAGGCTGGCTCAAACTTGGGGGGGCCCTCCAGCCCCCACCTCCCGGTGCTGGAGTTACAGGTGTGTACCGTGTCCAGCTTACAGAAGCAGTTTCTTTCTTTCTTTCTTTTTTTTTTTTTTTTTTTTTTTTTTTGGTGTTTCAAGACAGGATTTCTCTGTGTAGCTTTGCGCCTTTCCTGGATCTCGCTCTGTAGACCAGGCTGGCCTCGAACTCACAGAGATCCACCTGGCTCTGCCTCCTGAGTGCTGGCATTAAAGGCGTGTGCCACCACCGCCTGGCCAGAAGCAGTTTCTAAAGCACAGACTGCAACAGCAGAACCCCTTGAAGCTGTCCTAACCAGGTAAAGTTTCACCAAAAGCTTTGAATCTAAGGTATCATGCACCTTCAAACACTTGCCCTTCTCTGTACATGTGATTGTGGCTGCTACCTAGGTAGTCAACATGAATTCCGTCTGAGGCCCAAAACCATGCTAGACTTAGACCAGTCACCTGGCTCCTCTCCCTCTAGTCCCAACGAATCAGGAAAGGGCAAGAGATGACATTACAAAGGGATAAATGGAAAAGCCCACAAATTTTGGCAAGAGTCTCCTCCAACCAACTTCAGAATGATCCAGCCTTCACTGTATACGTCAGGTCTACTCAGAGCGCCGTAATAACTACCTCCTGGAGGGGGCAGGTGGGATGTGATCTTCCTTCCCTTCCCCAATTCCTTAATCCCTCTGGTGGCGAATATGGTTAAGTATCCCCCTGAATTGCTCAGTGTGGAGAGGGAGTACCCCCAAACCCTGCAGTGGACTGCACCGCCCCTGAGCTAGTCTCACTGACTTATACATCCTTCCATATCTTCACAGAACCATGTCTTCTGAAGTCACAGTCTGACGCTCTACACCACCTGTATCTTCCCTGGATCCTCTGTGCCTCTAACACGAAGAAAGCCCTGGAGAGCCTGACCCCAGCTCTCGACACACGCTGGCATGTCTGCCAGTCTGTCCACCCCCACCACCACACCTTCCCTGTCCCAGGCCCCTGTAACTTCTAGAAAGGTGTATTCATCCTCTCATTCCAGGGCCTTGACAGATGGTGCTCCCCCAGCCTGGAATGTTCTGTTCACTCCTCTTGCCTGCTCAGGGTTAGGGTTAGGGTTAGGGCTAACCCTAACCCTAACCCTTTCCACACCAACCTCTTCTCCTCAGCAAAGCCTTCCTCAATCTCCCACGAAGATTCCTGGGAAACAGCTCTGCACTACTCTAGTACTCCTTCAGAGCACAGTTTACCCTTGCATAACATTTTTATTTCTTGAGACAGGGTCTCACTATTTAGCTCTGGCTGGCTCTGCCTCCCAAGTGCTAGGATTAAAGGTTTGGGCTACCACACCCAACTTGCATGACTATTATTAAAACCTACCTCCTCCATATTTGTCTGTAAACTCTGCGAGAACAGAGACCAGTCTGCTTTCCAAGCCCTGGCGTCCTCACTGTATCTGGTACAGGCAGGGCATGCACTCGTGAGCTCAGCAGGTGTCACTCGGCCTCAAAACTATTCCCCACTTCTCCACAATGCAGCCTGCTTCAAACCTGGCCTTTGGCACCCCAGAAACACGTCTTCCCTCTCGTCAGGCCCTCAAACAATGGGACTTTCCTGAACAGAAAGTTCTCCTCGGTTCTCTCCAGTCCCACTGGCTTGCCAAGACCCAGATTCAAGTTTTCTTTCCTCTCTCTGTTTTTATTAGTGTACAACTTCATCTTTTCTC
>CABHPR010098089.1:3693-34864 GCA_902168415.1 Peromyscus melanophrys | reverse complement strand
TCTCTCTCTCTCTCTCTCTCTCTCTCTCTCTCTCTCTCTCTCTCTCAATAGCCCATTGAGTTTAACTTGTATGTTCATGGATATGCGTTATTTACTGGATCATAGGTGACTTATTAATGGCTACACCACAGAAGAAAATAACTCCCCTTCCCCCAACAACTATTAACTACCAATATCTTCTCAGCTAGTGGTGGAACATCATGAGCTCCAATCACATGCCAGTGATAGAATGCTAATAGGCCCAGTTTTGTCGCAAGTAGTGATAGCTTCAGTGAGTGTATGTGTGCAGTGGTCAGCCCATGTCCTGAAGACAGGATTTCACAGTATTCTTCCCTATCTTTAGGTTCTTAACATTCTTTCTGCTCTTGATCAATGATGCTTCCTGAGACTTGGGGATGGGTTACATAGCTGTCCTTTTAGAACTGAACAATCAGTAGTCACTTCTCAGCACTTGGACCATCTGTATTAACATTATCCACTTACAAAAAACCAAAACAAACAAACAAAAAAAAGTTTTTGCCCAAGATTGAGAGCATCACTCACTAATCTGTGGGTACGAACATAAATACTTAGAAGGTGTATATTATTTAGCAAAACAATAGTGGTAAGTCTGACCTCCCTAGCCATGAGTTTTTGACAAGGTTTATAGTACAGGCTTGGATTCCTTTTTATGAAGCATGCCTCAAACAAACTGGAAAGCAGTTGGTAACCCCTATAGCATTCAATACCACTATTGTACCAGTGGGCACATCTTGCCTTGCATGTGAGGTCTACTACTAGATAGAACCAGTGATGACTTTTCTTCCTCAGTGGCCTGGATAGCACCTTCCAGAACTATGAAAGCTAGCCAGCAGAGAAGAGGTTTTCAATACAGTTCCAGTTTGTTTTCTCTATGTCCTGCAATCAAAGTATATGATACTTCAGCAGTAGAGTCTTACTATCTAGTTCTAGTGGGTAACTAAGTATAATAGCAACAACCTGCATTGTTCTAAGGTTCTCTGGAGCTTCCTTGACCATCAATACGCATTGATGTAGCCAGTGCCTGGCACTTGGATTTTTATTTAATTAATAACCCATAGCTTGTGTCAGCAGTATTGTCCACCCATGCAGGTGACCTCTGTTTAAACTCTTTAAAAAAAAATAAATCTACTTTTTTATTAACTTATAAAGAAAGAAATGAGTTCCGATAAGGCTTTCTGTATCTCCTTTGTTATGGGTAATCATCCTCAATTCTCTCTTCTGCCCCATCCTCTCTTCCTAATCCTCCCTTAAACCTTTTCAGCCCTGTAGTTTGCCTACTCCCTTCTTTCCCTTATTCTTACCCTATGCTCCGCCTGTTTTTCCTATCACATGTTTTTTTCTATCCCTGCTTGAGGCCTCTTTCCCTCTCCTGTCTTATGGGCCTTTTCTAGCTTCCTGACCTCTATAGATACTACAAATTAAACACATAAATCTACAGTTTTGAAGCTGGGATCCATTTACTAAAGAACATGCAGCAGTTGTCTCTCTGGGTTTGAATTACCTCAGTATAATACTTAGCATTTTCCTGAAACTTTCATGATTTCATTTTTCTTTATAACTCAATACAATTGTATTGTGTATGTATGTATATGTGCCACATTTTTATTAATCTTTCATTAGTAGGCTTTAAATGTACTGCTCTGAATTATAACAAGTTTTGAAACTTTAGGACAAGAAGAAAATGTTGTTTATCGTACTTTGTAAGTATGATAATAAACATCATTAAATTTATGTGTTACCAAAAATCTCCTTTATTATAGAGATGATGAAAGACAAAAGGTGTGTTTGGATATAGTTTATAAGATGATGGCAAAATTAAAACCAGTAGAACTTCGAGAACTTCTGAATCCTGTTGTGGAATTTGTTTCCCATCCTTCTCCAACATGTAGAGAACAAATGTATAATATTCTTATGTGGATTCATGACAATTACAGGTTAGCCTTCATTACGTTTTATATCACTTTTAAAAAAATCTATATATGGTATGCATGCATGTGCATTACAAACATGTGCCTGTGCACACACAGAGATCAGAGGACATTCTCAGGCTTTGGGCCTCCCTTTCCACTTGTTTCAGACATGGTCTCTTTGTTTTGTACACGTTACTGTGTCCACCAGCTAAAGAGACTCTTGGATTACAGATGTGCACTACTTCCCCCAGCTTTGCATAGGTGCTGGGCATTTGAACTGAGTTCCATATGCTTGCACAACAATTGATTTACCCACTGACTGAACCATCTCCCCAGATTTGTATTAACCTTTTTTGAAGGGCTTGTGTGGGTACTTTTCATGATTTGGAATATAAGAAAGCATTACTAGCCGGGCTGTGGTGGCACACGCCTTTAATCCCATCACTCTGGAGGCAGAGCCAGGCGGATCTCTGTGAGTTCAAGGCCAGCCTGGGCTACCAAGTGAGTTCCAGGAAAGGCACAAACCTACACGGAGAAACCCTGTCTCGAAAAAACCAAAAAAAAAAATAAAAAATAAAAAATAAAAAAGAAAGCATTACTAGCAATATGACTAATAACTGAAACAAACTTATTTTAATATATTGAATTAGCCTTTTTTGTTATTCATGAATACGTAAGAAATAAAAAGTGAAATTGTCAGGTGAGTTAGAACTACATAAGTCAGGGCTAGAAAGGTAAGAATGCTTGCTGCTTTTCCAGAGTTTGGTTCCCATTACTCATGACACGTAACTCCCACAACGGCTGTAACTCTAGCTCTAGGGTATCCAATGCCGTCTTCTAGTCTACAGGCATTGTACACAGAGTAAGTCTTTTTTTTTTTTTTCTTTTTTTTAAAGTATATGAGTGCTCTGCCTCCTGAGTGCTGGCATTAAAGGCATGCACTACCACCACCTAGTAAACCTTTTAAGACAGAGATTTCTCCCAGGCAGTGTCATCCCTCAGGTACCTGCAGAGGTGACAGGACTCAGAGCATAGAAGGAAGATCTGTGCTGATGTCACAGCTTTAGCATCTCTGCTGAATTGCCTTGGTCATCAGTCTCATGGGACCCACCTTTGCATTAATCCAGACTATGTGATTGGAGTAGAGCAGGATACTGATATTTTGTTATTTTCTCAAACAGAGATCCAAAAAGTCAAATGGATCAAGACTCCCAGGAAATATTTAAACTGGCAAAAGATGTGCTGATTCAAGGACTGATTGATGAGAACCTTGGACTCCAGTATGTGCTTCTTCTGGAATAAATTAGACGAGGATTGGGTTATTGTTTTCTAGATAGCTTAAAGTGTTTACTGTGATAACATCATTCTCTCTGCTTTCTGCATTTCCTAAACCTTAGCAAATGTGTTTTAAGTCACATTATAAAGAATAAGATTTTAAAATCCTGACAGGTTATTTCAAAATAAAACTGATGGAAGGTGGTTAGGACAAAATGCTTATACAGTAAGTTAGTTAAGGATTTAACTACAGTTGAAGCAAACTGTAATGACAACGGTTCTGTTTTCCATTTAACACACATAGTTGAAGTCCTATAATATATCAAGGTTAAGTGAAATGTTGGACACCTTAGCATAGGAAGAAACCCTAATGTTTATTCTGTGTAGAGATACAAGCAATAATGATTGTTCTCTCAAATGCCCTAACTCGGTTATGTGACTGTCTTATCAAATGCCAAAAGGAGAAATTTTTAATATGATTTGACATACTACTTATGTTTCACTTTCTTCAATTTTAAATGTATTGAACTTTTAACAATTTATATTTAAAATTCATAAGTTGTCTCTTGAAAAGTCCAGCATGTTTTGTTTTGTTTTTCTCTTTGGGCAATACTAAGGATTGAAATGAGAGCTTTATATTTATTAGGCTAGTAGTGTAAGAACTGACCCATATTCCCAATCCTAACTTGATTTTAATTTAAGTTTTAAATACATTATAACAGTAGTTTTTGTAGAGAGTTTTAGCAAAGTAGTAAACGATTGTGTGAAATTTGCTTTTGATCCTGGACTTCTACACCAGAGACTTGTGTGCTAGGCAAGTGCTCTACTAGTGAGTGTGAACCACGACTAATAATATTTGTTAAAATGATTTTGCCTTTCAAAATTGTTAGTACTATATACTCATTGTTGTGAACTCTCCAGAGGGTGGGCAGTCATACAGTTGGTCAAATATGCTATAGTTTGGGGAATTGTCCTTCAGAACGTCTGATTATTCATACTCACACTGTGATATAGTTTCCCTTTCATCTGAGAGTTATGTGAATGAAAAGCTGTGAAGTCCCCACATGACACTGTGGACAGTACTTCCTTTCATTTGCTGATACCTAAGCATGTTTTCCTCTTCACTTTTCAGATTAATTATTCGGAATTTCTGGAGCCATGAAACCAGATTACCACTTAATACATTGGACCGATTGTTGGCATTAAATTCTTTATATTCTCCTAAAATAGAAGTCCACTTTTTAAGTTTAGCAACAAATTTTTTGCTTGAAATGACCAGGATGAGCCCAGATTATCTAAACCCCATCTTTGAGCATCCTCTGTCAGAATGTGAATTTCAGGTAAAGTGCTTGTTCCTTAATCATGGTGACTGTTACGTGTTTTCCCTGTTGTTAATGAATGTCTTCTAATACTGTTAAACTAACCTTAATTTCTTGAAATGTGCACACGCTAACACGTGCTTCCTTTCCCCCGATGTCTTACATTCTATCCTCTCAGACTCTACTTGGACCTCTCACCTTCCTGTTCTTCCTCCCACATACCTAGGAGAGAGAGAGCCCAAGCATTGCCTGATCCAATACTAACCAAGCATGACCCTGCTTAGCTGTGACCACAGATCAAGTTTGCAACTTCTTATGGCTGTCCCAACAGTGGCACAAGTGCTCCTTAATGGGCACAGCGGGGTGTGTTCCCTCGTACAAATTAAACACCCTCTCTGAAAATATTGGGACCACAGTGGTTTGATTTCATGTTATTTTTGGATTTTGAAATATTTGCATGTCCCATGGTGTGTATTTATTTGTTTGTTTGTTTATTTTTAGAATTTCATAGTATTTACATCATTTAACTCCATCCCTCTCTTCCCCTCACAGGTCCCATCCAGGCTTCCCAAACCCCACTGCTTCTCAAATTCATGGCCTCTTTTTCTTTAGCTTTTATTGTTATACATACACAAATACACATGTACAAATATATAAATATAACCTACTGAGTCCATTTAATGTTTTTTGTATGTATATGTTTTTAGGACTGACCACTTGGTATTGGATAACCAATTAAGGGGCTCATCCTTGGAGAAGACTGATTCTCGCTTCGTTAGCAGTGATTAATTGTTTGTAGCTCTTCACCTAGAAGTAGAGTCTTAAGAGATTGCCCCCATCCACATTGGCATATCACCTCCTCTACCTTTAGGCAACCATATTGTTGAGATTTCATAGGTGCAGCTTCCCTATCATATTGAGAAGATACAATCTTTTTTTTTTTTTTAAGATCTGTTTATTTTTATGTGCTTTGGTGTTTTGCCTGCGTGTATGTCTGTGTAAGGGTGTTGGGTCCCCTGGAAATGGAGTTACAGACAGTTGTGAGCTGCCATGTGAATGCTGGGAATTGAACCTGGGTCCTCTGGAAGAGCAGCCAGTGCTCTCAACCCCTAAGCTGTCTCTCCAGCCCCCGAGAAGACACAATCTTAAAGCATGTATCTTGGTCTTCAGGCTCTTACAGTCTTTCTGGCCCTTCTTCTTCCATGTTTTCTGAGCCTTAGGTACACAGGTTGCCTTATAGTTGTATCAGTTGGGATTGGGCATCCCATGGCTAGTTGTCTTTACTTTTGACCATTTGTGGATTTCTGTAACAGTCTCTTTCTGCTGCAAAAAGATGCTTAAAAACAAGGAAGATAATGGTTCTTTGACGATGGGTCATAATGAGATACCTTAAAAAGAGAACCCAAGCATAAATAACAAAGTTTGTTTGTTTCATTTCTTCATTTATAGCTTATGCGCATAGCCTGAAGGTAAAATGTATACAGTGCTTTATCACTTGGGTGAGCTGAGTGACATGACTAGTAATAGTTGTGTTGTGGTACCATTGGCATTGCCAAGTATGGCATCAGCCCTCTACTGTAGAATGTAGGGATAAGAGAATGGCTTCTCTCTATTGTGATTATTTTTTCTACTTTTTAGGTAAGTGTTTGTTTAAAAAAGGTTCTTCTGGCCAGGCATAGTGGTACACACCTTTAATCCCAGCACTTGAGAGGCAGAAGCAGGTGGATCCCTGTGAGTTCAGGCCAGCCTGGTCTACAGAGTTAGTTCCAGGATAGCCAGGGCTACACAGAGAAACCCTGTCTTTAAAAACAAAAAACAAAAAAAGGAAGAAAAGATTATTCTAGGCACTGTGATATAGCTCTGTTGGTAGAGTGTTTGCATGGCATGTAGAAAACCTTGGATTCAGTTCACAGCAGCACATAAACTAGGTATGATGGTGCATATACTTGGGAGTTGGAGGCGGTGGGGGGTGAGAAATTGAAGGTTGTTTTTGGTTATATAGAAAGTTCAAAACCAAACTAGTCTATCCATCCCAAAAAAGAAAGAAGGGACCTGGTGGTGGTACTGCACACTTTTAATCACAGCACTGAGGAGGCAGAGACAAGTGTATCTCTGTGAGTTCAAGGCCAGCCTGGTCTATAGAGTGAGTTCTAGGATAGCCAGGGCTACACAGAGAAATTCTGTTTTGAAAAACCAAAAAGAAAGAAGAATTCTTCCTCAGTTGCTTCTCAAAGAGACAGTACAGAACTGCTAATGATACTGTTGGGTTTTATTGTTTATTTGTGTGGTGCTAGGGATTGATCTTAGAGCCTCACTTGTGCTAGGTAAGCATGGAAATATTTCAGTGTCACTACAAAAGAAGTATTTTCTTTAAACTCTTCTTTCTATAGGAATATACCATAGATCCTGACTGGCGTTTTCGAAGTACTGTTCTCACTCCAATGTTTATTGAGACCCAGGCCTCTCCAAGTACTCTCCATACCCAAACCCAGGAAGGGTCCCTCTCAGACCGAAGGCAGAAGTCTGGGCAAGTGCGGGCGACCCAACAGCAGTATGACTTCACCCCAACACAAACCATAGGTAACAAATGACCAGACACTCTGGCCTTTGACAACAACTACTGTTGCAAGGACAGAAACTTTTTGTGAGAGAAATAAAGTGATAATATAAAGTCACAAAGGCCATAAGGAAGATGTGTCAGTCAAAGAAAAAAAAGAGAGGTTTTCAGAGTAGTCAGCTCCGCAAAGACAAAGGAAACAGTTGTTGGGGCATGGGTGAAGGTGATGGAGATAGACTGAAATAGTTACGGAGCCTCACTGCTGTAAGAAGAAAGGGTTCCGATGCCGGGCGGTGGTGGCGCACGCCTTTAATCCCAGCACTCGGGAGGCATAGCCAGGCAGATCTCTGTGAGTTCGAGGCCAGCCTGGTCTACAGAGCGAGATCCAGGAAAGGCACAAAGCTACACAGAGAAAGCCTGTCTCGAAAAACCAAAAAAAAAATTGGAAAAAAAAGAAGAAAAGAAGAAAGGGTTCCGGATGGTGGTGCTGTGAATGGACTCAATGCTACTGAATCATACATTTAAAAATGGTTGAAGTGGTAAATGTTACTACAGGTTTTTCTACATTTTTTAAGGTGGATAAAAAGATTATTTTAAAAAAGAATGATAATCTGATTATAGCTAGATATGCTTGTTTTGGTTTGGTTTGACATAAAACTATTTAATGTGTCATATCTAAGGCATCTTAAGAGCAGAGTAGCATTAAACTAGATTCATTTGCTGATGTCAGTAGTTTATTGAACTGTTCTTTTCCAAGTAGATTAATTCTTTGCTTTGATATACGAAGTATAAATTACAGAGTAAAATATCTTAATCCTTTTTTAAAAGATTTTTATTTATTTTTCTTTTATGTGTTTGAGTGCTTTGCCAGCATATATGCGTGTAGTGCGTGGACATGCCTGGTGCCAGCAGAGGCTGGAGGAGGACTAGATCTCCTGAAATTGGAGTTACAGTCAGTTGTAAACTACCTTGTGTGTGCTAAGAACTGAACCCATGTCCTCTGCAGGGTCAGCAAGGACTCTTAACCCCTGAACCACCTCTCCAACCCCCTTAATTGTTTTGTATAAACACTTCAGCATTTCCTTTATAAAATTACTTTCATATTCTGTTGTTTCTGAAAGTAGAACTAATTTGAAAATCACAGTAGAAATTCTTTGACAAGCACTGTAAACGTAAAATGTGATGATTACAGGTACAGAAGGGTCCTGAGGCTCAAGTGCCTGGTCTGCTTTGGATCATACCCAATACCCTTGGCCTCAGCTCAGCATCACAAGTAATTGCAGAGGTCTAGCACTACAGATGTGCCCCAGCAGGTGTGCCCCAGCAGGTGTTCTACACTGAGTAGGCTGGGCTGCATGGTAGCAGCATCCTCACTGTTCTCGTCCTATGTATTATAGTTGAAAGGAGTTCGTTTGATTGGCTGACTGGGAGCAGCATTGACCCATTGGCAGATCACACACTCTTCCCTTCAGAACACTCGTCTTCCTCCTTACTGATTGCCCACAAAAGGAGTGAAAAGTCACACAGAATATCCTGGAAGTCAGTAGGACCTGACTTTGGGATAAAAAAGCTGGGCCTTCCTGGTGATGAGGTGGATAACCAAGTAAAAAGTGGTAAGTAAAATGCTGAAACACGTTTAAAGTGTATTATCCTCTCATACAGAAGCTTACATGGAGAGAGCATATTTCTGACTGTCCACGTTTCCTTGAAAGCTGTAATGAAAAATCATTAAAATTCAATTCATTAATCATTGTTTGGACACTTACCATGCTGAAAAAAAACATTTAAAATGCCCTTCAAGAAATACTATGTGTGTGACAGGTTCACTAGTTCAGTGACTTTCTGGAACATTCGGGGTAAGTAAGGCAGTAAATGGGGTGGAATTAGTAAGCCCAGCCCAGTCTCAGGAGTGAGAGTTGAAACCCAGACGCAGCATGGAGCAAGCATTTGGAAAGGCTGGACAGAGGAAGGGTGTTTGAGAAGAGCCTGGGATGCAGACAGAGAAATAACAAAAAGGATGAAGATAGAAAGGTAAGTGATGTTTTTGTTGAATGGGAGAGACTCAAAATTAGTTCAGCAAGGTTTATGGAGGGCAGAATCCATGCTGAGGCTCCTGTTTGGTCCAGTTGAATAGATGTCCTGGGAAACATAGGGAGTTGTGAAGGATCCTATAAAGGAAAGAAACAGGGTACACTTTTGGAACTACCTGATGAATGGAGTAGAATTAGTCATGAGGACTCTGGTCCTCTCAAAGAGATGTATATATATTGGTACCACATGGTGTAAGGAGAATTGGCAAAGCCAGAAGCACTATCACTTAGGCCTTAGCAGCTTGAAGGTGAGTAGGTGGGGTGGTCTCCTTTCAGAGCCAATGGGATACCTAACCAGCAGAACGTCTGGTAGGCCTCCAGACTCAACACTGAAAGTGCTGGGGAGAAGATAACTCTTTACAAGACTTTGGGAATGAAGGAAGCCCAGGGAATAGGTCCCAAGACAGTAAATGCCCTGGGAAAATGAACATGTATTCAGAGTCATAGAACTAAAGTTAGAAACAAGCATAGCTAAAAGGAAACGGAAGTGTAAAACAAAAACACCAGACTTTACTCCCAACTCCCATTACATCAGTCTCAAATCTATGGCTCATATACTGTTCTCTAAATTTCACTTTTAGAAGGAGATGCAGCCACCTTATTTCCTATTAACCTGGAGTTTTAGGGTATACCAAGAAACTTTCTCTGCTTTCCTTCTTCCTTACTTTACTATTTCTCAGGATTCTTCCCTTCTTAGAATGCTCAGCCATTGGTCTTACTGTAAGACTGGACTGTCACTTAAAATGGAACCCTTCTTAGTTGTGCTTCCAACACTATCACATGCTCTAAGACCCCTAGGTGCATGCCACTTTCCCTGCTATGGTCTCTGTCAAACTGCTTCTAGACTGAAAATAAATGTGTGTGGTGTAGGTGGAATTTGGGGACTGTGCAAAAATAAGGAACAAGGTAAAACTTAATTGGAAACATTTTCTTGAGTTTTATATATGGATTTAGAAAAACTTAACTTGTAGATATAAGGTAAAATAAATGATAATATTTTAAATATATTTGAATCTGTTCTTATATCTTTATGGTTTTCAAATATTTCACATACTATGAGAATAATTCTTAAAGTATGATGAATTAATACTTTATATTTATTGTCATTGAAAAGAAATACAGTTTAAAAGATAGAAGTTGTTCTTAGTTTAAATGTTGCTTTACAAGTAATAATTCTCTTTTAAGACTTTCAGTATTAGGCTAGCACCTAACACCTTAAGTACATGGTGCATCTCTGCTGTATCCCCAGCCATGACTTTTACTTTTATTTATTTTATTTTTTGTGGAGCTGTTGAATAAAACCTGTAACCTCACACATGCTAGGCAACCACTCAGAGCTATACCCTCTACTGTTGTTTAATTTTTTATTTGTGTTTCTTTAGTTATTGATCAGTTGTATATGCACAAAAACTAGAGTCAGACACTTCTCAAAAGCTAAATAGAAAAAAAAATGCTAATTTTCCTATCTATAAAGCCAAATCCCAGAGGCAATCAATCCCCTATAACCCTGTTAGCTGAATTTAGTTTTCAGTAACTCTGAGCAGTGGTTTTATTTTCTTAAGATTTATTTTTATTTTTATGTATGTGTGTATCTGTGTAAGTCAATGCCATGTGTGTGCAGGTGCCTTCATAGGCCAGAAATAGATGTTGGATCTCTTGGAGCTAAAGATACAGGTAGTTAGAGGTTATCATGGGTGCTGGAAACTGAATTCAAGTCCTCCGGAAGAGCAGCCAAACACGCTTAAGCTGTCTCTCCAGCCCCAGGCAGTGGTTTTTACACTGCTACTTTTTCCTACATCATCATTCATTATCTTCTGGTTTCATGTGACTGATGTTTGAGGTTTTCCGTTGTCCTTATACTCCTTATGGCACATTCATATCTGGTCATGAGTTGAGGTCTCATCCTGTATGATTATGTCTCAGCAAGTCTCCTCAGTGCTCGGTGTTTCTTCTTTCTTGTGATTGGGTCATTTTGTATGTGATCATTTTTTTCCTTACATTTTTTCCTAGACATTTTTGACTTACTGTTTTTACTTGCATGTTTAGATCTTTGCATGTTTATCACCAAATTTCTATAAATGATACATTGGTCTTTTGCTGTGTCCCAAAATAAATATTTTGTCTTAAGACAGAGAGAGAGAGAGAGAGAGAGAGAGAGAGAGAGAGAGAGAGAGAGAGAATGAATGAATGAATGAATGAATGAATGAATGAATGAATGAATGAATATTACCTGCCTGTGTGTGTACACACATGCCTACCCCTCAATGCCATGTGTCAAGGTCAAAGAACAACTTCAGGAATCTGTCCTCTATCATGTGTGTCTGGGAGCATCAAACTCAGGTCATGAAGGTTGACAGCAAGTGCCTTTACCAATTGAGTCATCTTGCCAGCCTCCTTCCTGACCATTGTGTGGAGAACCTCTGTTCGTTCAGTCTTACCTTTTGTGGACCTAACTATTCCACCTTGATTGATTACTCTTTAGAGGCTACTGGAGAAAGGCAACTGCATGTTTCTGAGTCCTCTCAGCACTATTTGCTAGGCTGGCCTTTTCCACCTCACACTCCCCACCACACCTGCTGCTGTGTCCTTGCTTTCACCCTGGGAGGGGCTGGTCACAGCAGACCCTGAGCCTTTGACTGTAACTACACTGTGTCCATTCTTTGTCCACCACTTAATTGGGATTTCCAGAGACAGGTACAACTCATGTCCTTTAGAGTCCAGAATTGCTAAGCTGCCCTCTCTGCTGTTCCTTACTGGTTTTTGACCTTAACAAGTCACTAAATTACAATTTAAAAGTGGAGATAAACACACACTTTCACTTTGCAGGATCCTGAGAAAGAATGAAAGTCAACTGTATGTGTTGTATAATTGACCATGAATAGCCAAACCTGCTTTATATTTTTCAGGCACTCACAACCGGGAAGAAATTCTGAGGTTACGTAGACGATTTTTAAAGGACCAAGAAAAAGTCAGTTTGCTCTATGCCAGAAAGGGCCTCATGGAACAAAAACTAGAGAAGGTTTGTATCTTCTTTATAAATGTAATACCTATTTTGCATCACAGGTAATATACTAAGGAAATAAGTTCTGTCAGATATTAGTCTACAAAATTATAGGAGCAGCACTGCATAAGTGCCTTCTGACATTATTAGGCATAAAGAATATTCATGACACCCGCTAAGAAATGATATTTTCCTGAATCCTTGTCTGCCTGGATCCCAGGACTAATAGGATTAACTGACTCCCCTCTGCTCACCACAGCTCAGCTTTACGTTCTCTGTGCAGAGTGGCTTTCTGTATGGGTAGAAATATGAACACTAGTCATTCCTGTTACAGCTCTAGCTAATTCTATTCTTTAGGGAAAGATGCACAACTACCTTGATTCAGGACCTGTGACTGTAGTGGGAGTGAGAGGCCAAGGGACCTGGAAAATATTGCATGGCTGCTCACAGATGGCTGGTAGGGCTGCCAGCAAAAGCTTCCATTGGAGACACAAGTAGAGCATGAATATTTTGCTCATTATATAGACCAGGCTGGCCTGGAACTCACAGAGGTCCACCTGTCTTTGCCTCATGAGTACATGTGCCATCATGCCTAGCAAATGCATGAATTAATTTTTAATATGCAGAAATAATGAACGAACTTGTTTAGATTATAGATTCAGTTTTACTTAGAAAGCAGTGATGACCAAATTTCTAACAGTTAAGATAGATTGTGATTAAAGACTCCTGCTATTATTATAATCCAGTGCAATCCTTAGCCACTTGGCTTCCAGATATAAGTAGGAAGTGGTTGGATGGTTCCTCTGCATTTTTAATGGAGGTGAAATATACAGTTGGTTTGTTTGTTTTGTTTGTTTTTTCATTTTCCCCCGTCTCTGTAATACAACTGTTGTTTTTTGTTGTTTGTTTATTTGTTTAAAGACTACAGTTGTAAACAGGGTATATATTCAGCACCTTCTCTTGCTCCATTACTTCCTCAGAAAAATAGATCTGATGAAGCCTGATACCTTTCTAGTCCTGCCTAAAGAAAATAGTAGTATCTGGTCATCAGAAGCAAGAGAAATCAGAATTGCTGGGTAAAGGATGTAAGAAACAAGCCAGGATGACAGGTTTAAAACCCCTGTCTGTGAACAGACAAGAAGTTACATTCAAATATGGTAGGATATTGAAGCATATATCAGCCTGCTGTCTGTGAAACAGACACTGAGCTGTGAAGCTGTCAGCCAATAATTAGACATTAGAAGTCCATGTGTTTGTATTTGCATTCATTTAATAAATGTGTCTGAAGGATGAGACTCAGTTCCAGAAATTATAATAAGTGGTAGCCATGAAGAGATGACTGATTCATGGAGCCAGGTCCAGTACATGATACAAAAAGACAAATTGAGTTTATAAAGTACCCTATCAGAGATAAGCTATGAACACATTTATGGAAAGCCTCTCTGGGGCATGAACAAACATTGAGAGTGGAACCACTGATGAGGGAAAAGCACACAAAGCAGTGTGCAGTGACTGAGGAGTATGTGAGTGAGTGTGGCATTGCTGTGAACCTTTAGACAAGGCTTACCATTTGAGGTGTTGGAAAGGCACTTAGCTCTCAGATTTATATTTTTGTGGATATTCAGATTCAAATTTTTCAAATAACCAAATTTTTCATTCTGACCAAACTGTAGTATAAATAAAATTATTACTTCTGTGTACTAAAGATGTGTTCTAGTAGTTTCATTTTGCATACATGCTTGATCTTCTTTTGTTTGGTTGAGTTTTTGTTTGTTTGGTGAGTTGGTTGGTTGGTTGGTAGTTGGTTGGTTGGTTGGTTTTGACGAAAGGTAGCCCAGACTGGCCTCAAACCTGCTATTTAGTCAAGGATGACTTTGAATTCCCTATCCTTTTAACTCCTAAGCATGCTACCACAGTTGGTATACTTTGTTTTATTACATGAAATCTCAGTTTTAATTTTTTGTTTCTGGTGATTGTAGGATATCAAGAGTGAGTTAAAAACGAAGCAGAATGCCCAGGTTGTTCTGTACAGAAGTTATCGTCATGGAGACCTTCCGGACATCCAGATCCAGCATAGCAGTCTGATCACCCCCTTGCAGGCTGTGGCCCAGGTCTGCCCACAAACCGTGTTTTATGTTCACATTAGAAGCTCTGTTTGTGGTTCCAGGGGTCTACTCTTTCTAGGGAAAATGCTCATTAAAAGGTGGTGGTTTTCCCTAAATGGTAGAGTTAAAGACTGTACTAATTCCAATATCCTAGTTTCATGATTATTGTTGTTGTTGTTGTTACATGAGGAGACCCTAACATAGAGTTAGCTAGAAGTGGGCACCAACACTGGGTGCCATGTTAGGCATCTGAGCTCTCAGCCACGGGGCCTTCCTCATTAAAATCAGATTGACATTTATGTTTCTTATCCAGTGTCAGAATGAAATAATGGGGAAAAAAATCAACGTACATTATGAAGTGATAAATAAGCCATTTAGATCATTGTCTTGTATGCTTTTTATTTGATCTAAATAATTCCAAGTTGACAAGAATTTGTTTTTTAAACCATATTTTACATGTACCATTCATCAAGCTTCCTCCTCTGGAGACAGATATGTGACTGTAGCATTCATGAGACTGAGGCCGTATGTGTCCTTATGTCCGATGTTTCACACATGGAACTTTGTCCATGCATATTCATGTAACTTTTCACAAGATTTTTCTTCCATGAAGTACCTTACATTCACATTCTTAAACCAGATTCTCCCAATAGTCTTGTGCCATTGAGGTAACAATTAGATAAAGACTGGAGGTTAGCAATGCTTGGATATATGGCAAAAAACTACAGATGTCTCTAAGTGTGAGGCAAGAATGAGACACTCATCTTCCTGTGCTCTCCCATTTCTCAGTTCACTAGTGCCCTGACTGTTGCCTCTGGTGCACAGTAGACATCTGCTCTCCATCATGTCCAGAGGGCACTGTGTTGTACAATGCTGTTGGCAAGTTATAGGCCTAAGCTTGTGTCAAAGTCAGCTCATCCCTTTTGTGCTTATAAAACAATACTGGAGCACATTTTTTAAGAGGCAAGACTATATTTTTTTTCCTTCTGTTCTCTGAGGAGGAATGTATTGATTGATATTTCTAGTTCTAGTACTTTATGTAACAAATGTTTTTTATGGAGTATCTGCTGTATGCCAGGAACTGCTTTAAGTGCTATGGTGTAGTGTTAGGGGAGCCAGGCTAGGCTGACATGTCTTTCTTTTTTTGTTGTTGTTTTGTTTCATTTTTTGTTTTTTGTATTGGAAGCCATTGTATCTGTCACAGGACCAGTATGTAGCAATGTTTCCTGCTGAGTTCATTGTTTTTAATTGAATTTTTAAATTAACTAGTTAAATTTTTGTAGACATAGTCTCTCTACCAGACTGGCCTCAAACTCACAGTGATCCACCTACCTATGTCTCTTGAGTGCTGGAATTAAAGGTGTGCAGCAGGATTTTTATTTCAGTCACCGCTGCAGTTGGTCAAACAGTGAGTATTTAGAATTCTCCAACAAGTGAAGGAATTTGTACATAACTCTCAGGAATTGATGGTCAGTTAAAAAACCTGCTGGCTACATGCTGAATGCAAGCAGCAGGTTGTAAAGTAAAGCAGCAGATACTAGATGAAAGCACACAGGCTGATAAAATACCAGCATCTAGCAGTGACTTCTCTGTGGTTTAATTATGCATGACACTTACTTTCTTTTTTATTATTTTCTAAAATTTTGTATAGTCACATAACTGTTTAAACAAGAATTTTTACTTAAAGAACAAATCATATTTGTGTGGCTTTTGTTCATTTTTATTCTTATATGTATGCCTTCACTATACAAGTATAGATAGCTGGGAAATGCTCATGAAATGTTCACTGTACAGATGTTGCATACATATATCAAGGACAGTGCTCCTATGGCCATGGAGCCATGTTGAAGTCATTGTTTCAAGGTCTTCACAAGCATAATACCTAACCTTGACAGCTTACTCTGGTTAGTCTCCACACAACATGCAGCATTGAGATCCTAGCTTCAACGATGGTTATGTACTTTTCGTAATCCACATCAAGCCAGAAGTATGTGACTAAATTCCATTGCTCCTTCCCGTGTATAATAGCCTGTTAAACTTTTGTAAACTGAGTTTAGACATGTAATGGATGTGTTTTTAACAGTTGATATTTAAAGTAAAGCTCTAAAATAATACTTAAGGTCTGATTTATGTTTATTTTTTTATTTTTAACAGAAAGACCCAATAATTGCAAAACAACTCTTCAGCAGCTTGTTTTCTGGGATTTTGAAAGAAATGAATAAATTTAAGACAACATCTGAAAAAAACATCATCACCCAAAATTTGCTCCAAGACTTCAACCGTTTCCTTAGTACCACTTTCTTGTTCTTTCCACCCTTCGTCTCTTGCATCCAGGTACAAGTTTGCACAAACTTCTTTTTGGTCATGTGCTGCTCTGCGCTGACACCACATGCCTAATGCCATCACTTTGTTCCCTAAATTGAAACTTGAGAAACAGGTATTTAGCAGTAAATGTGTTGTTTAGGTTGTCTCTTCTAAGTGAGCACATGTAATTTGTCTTTCATTCTTTTTGCTCCCCAAACTTACCCTTGTATATGACAATAATCTGAAATGAAACTTGCATCTTATAATTAACCAGTCTCTTTAGTATTTTGATTAAAGTGTGTGTGTGTGTGTGTGTGTGTGTGTGTGTGAATAAATGTTTGCTCCCATGTATGCCTGTACACAACATGTGCCTGGTACCTGCAGAGGCTAGAAGAGAGCATCAGATAACCTAGAACTGGAGTTACAGACATTTGTGAGCCAGCCCATAAGTGCTGGGAATTGAACCTGAGTCCTCTGGAAGAGCAGCCAGTGCTCTTAACCATTGAGCCATCTTTCTCGCCCCACCTGCCTTATTTTTTGAAACAATGTTTCTTACTGAAGAATCTGGAACTCACTGAATTAGCTAAATTGGCTGGCAAGCAAGTTCTCATGATCCTCCTCTCTGCAAGTGCCAAAATTCTAGGCGTACTCAGTTTTTCACACAGGTCCTAGTCATTCGAATTCAAATCTTCGTGTTTGCATGGCACAGCTGAGCCTTTCCTAAGGCCCTAAACTCTGTGTTTGTTTAGTTGTTTTTCATTCGGTAGTATTTCAGTAAATTCTTTCCTGCTCTGAGATGTTGTTTGAGCACATGTCTGGCTTTGTTCTAAATGATGTGGTCACAGCCTTGAAGAGACAAAATCCATGCCAACCCAAATTTTCATTCTTCTCAAGTGTCGCTGACAAACATAAAAACAAAGACTAAACTGTTAATGTACTGTGTGCTTGAGTGATGTGGAACTATTAAAATCATAGAGGGTGGTAACCAGGCAGGTTAGATAAATGGCCTCTTGATCGAGTCAGGTATGCTGTCATTACAGATATCTAGTAATGAGTCAGAGAAGTCTTCTCTAAGGAGACTCAGTTGCAGCAGAGAACTCAGCATAAGTACACTTTCAGTTATTACTTAAGTGTGCTTACCAAATTATATTTAACAAATGTCTCTGAGCCAGCATGAAAGCTCAGCAAGAAAAGGCACTTTTCATCAAACCTGATCACTTGAGTTTGATCCCCAGGACTCACATGATGGAGGAGAGAATTGACTCCCACAAGTTGTCCTCTGATCTCCACATGCATGTGCATGTTAATATATTTGCCCATTCATGTATACACTTACATGCACAATAAATATAAATAAATATAATTTTTTTAATCTTTAGAACGATTTTAGAAGCTAGAGAGCAGAGTCAGCAATTAATAGTACTTCCTGCTCTTCCAGAGGACCTGAATTCCGTTCCCAGAATCCAAGTTAGGTAGCTCACAATACAGTTCTAGAGGATCCAATACCTACTTCAGGCCTCTATGGGCACTCAAATACACATGACATACATTCACACAGACACATACAGTAAAGTAAAAATCTTTTTAAATTTTAGCATTTTTCCATTTTTATTATTTTTACTTTATTTATGCATTTTAATTAAAATAGAATTATGTCTTTTCCCCCGTTCCTTTTTTCTCTCCAGCCTGTCCCACCACTGCCCTAGTCTCAAATTGATAGCCTCTTTTTCTTTAATTATTATTGTCAAATACATATATAATATATGTATTTGCATGCATAAATTTATCAGTATAATCTGCTGAGTTGGTTTTTATTGCTTGTGTGTTTATGGTTTCAGGGATGACCTCTTTGTATGGTATAACCAGTAAGGGAGCTCATCCCTAGGGGAGACTAACTCTCCCTATCACAGCAAGTCATTCCTTATCTGTAGTTTTTTTGTCTAGGAGTGGACCTCATGAAATTACCCCCCTTCTGAGTTAATAAGTCTCATTGATGGTCTCCATTTTCTGTAAAGAGAAGCTTCCTTGATGAGGAGTGGTGGCTACACTTATCTGTGGCTCTAAGGATAAGATTTAGAATGTCATAAGGAATTATGCTGGTCAAGCAAAGTGGCAGTAGCAGATTTTTTTTCTGGTCTATATGACCATACCAGCATGGAAAGTTGTTTTGGTTTCCAATACCAGGCATGGTTTTTCTCCTATTGAATGAGCCTTAAGTCCAATTAAATAGCTGTTGGTTACCACCATCATATGAATATTTTCTGTGCCTTAACCATAAAAGTTTATTGACTGAAATATAATTTTATTTGGGTTTTCTTTCTTACAGTCTTAGCCCTTTCTAAGGATGACAGACATTTTTATTTGATTGCTTTGGAAAATTCTAGTCTTCATCTTGGCAGCCACATGGACAGTGGCTGGTATACATATGTGTTAAAACTTCAAGGGGAGTTTGGGACCAAGTTCTTAGGGTACTATACAAGTCCAGAGGTGCATGTGCACACCAGTCTGTTTGGAATGCTATTACAGTGAACATTCTTCTAGATAGTGAGTTGAGGGTATTTCTCATAACTTTGTTTATAGGTCATTGTAATAATTCATGAAATCATCTTTTCAAATGTCATTAAGTAAGTTAGCCCCTTGATAGAAAAGATGTTTGCAAAGACTTAATAGGTAGGTCAATATGCCCACTTTTTGTTAAATAAATGTAAAATCTGTTTTCAATGGCTTTTCTTAACAACTGAAACAAAGTACATAAATATTCCCATAAATTGCAGTTTTAGAATTCTTGGATTAGAAATATAAGCATAAAAGTTTATTTTTTCCCTTTGCAGAAATTGAATGTTGGTAAGAATTTTGCTAATAGAATTGCACAAAGACACTTTTGTGATATCACTGTCTACTACTACTGCTTAGGTCAAAGTCGTTTCTCTTATGTTTAATAAAATGAAACAATCACTTGTGATGATGACATCCAAATCCTATAGGCTAAACAGCTATATATGGTTTTATAGGAAATCAGTTGCCAACACCCAGACTTGCTGAGTCTTGACCCAGCTGCAGTTAGAGTAGGCTGCCTGGCCAGTCTGCAGCAGCCTGGAGGTATCCGTCTTCTGGAAGAGGCATTACTCCATCTGGTGCCAGAAGAACCACCCATCAAACGAGTCCGCGGCAAGACTTGCTTGCCTCCTGATGTTCTCCGGTGGATGGAACTGGCTAAGTAAGCTTGGGATGGACCATTCTTGGGAGAACAGTAAATCAACTAAAGTAGCATAGTAAAAACTTGGCTTTACTTTTATGAAAAACGAGCTTGTAAGGAGGCTGGAGAGATGGCTCAGTGGTTAGAAGAACTTACTCTCAGAGAGGACTCAAAATCAAGTTCCTGGTACCCGTGTTGGACAGTTCATAACCACCCATAAATCCAGCTTCAGGGTAGCCAACAGAAACACACACAGTCTTTTTTTCCTTCTCTTTTGAGCTAGTAAAAACATTTCAGTCTGAGTTTTAGTCTATGTGTCAAGGATGGCTGCCACGAAAAGAAATATTTTGCTTAAAGAAGAAATATTGATTAACCCTGTTATTTTAATCTGTTACACAGTTGTCTAGATTCATTATTATCTGCCATACTTTCCTTCCTGTTAGGTATGTATAATTTATAATTCATAATGGTTCCTGATGTTTTTACAGCTTTGCTAAGATGAATAATGGATGACTCATTATTTTCAACAGTAATCAAAATTGCAGAAACAATTTAATCCAGTTACTTTGTTTGGAAATACAAATTCTGCTTTATAGTATACCATTTTGTATAATGTCTGATTCTTCCTTTTCCTTGGTTTTAGTGTACAAAAGCCTAGCCTAATCTTGAGAAGGATGTTGAGTTCAGCAGGCCTTCAAGATGGCTCAGGGGGTAAAGGTACTTGCCACACAAACCTGATGACTACAATTCAATCCCCAGATCCCATTTTTCACAGAACCAACTCCTGAGAGTTGTGCACTGACCTCCACATGCATGTCATCCCCCTGTCTCTCTCACACACACACACACACACACACACACTAAATATTTTAAATCTGTTGATCAACTTTTAGTGAATAGATAGTAAAAGTAAAAAACAGCTTCCTTACCTTTCACTATTATCATCTGTCAATGTCTTAATGTACACTGTGACTTTGTAAAGCACTATGCCAGGCACAGAAGAAGAAGTAGATTAGAGAGACATTAATCACAGACTTTAAAAATAAGGGTCTCAGGGTTATAGCTCAGTGGTGCAGCACTTAGTTGACATGTGTGAGTTCCTAGGTTTAATCCTTGATACTGCAAAAAGAAATGAAGAGTCCCATAGAAAATGTATATACCTTTAAACATCAAGTAGAAGGACAAGGAGAAGAATGCTGAAAGGGAAAGATACAGGGCCAGGACAATCCAAAGAATACCTCCTGGCAGGAGCCATTTTTTCCCACTGTTTCAGATATGTGATTGAACAATAGATGACATCGTGTATCAGTGTTTTCAGGGAATAAGAACATATACACTGCGGGGGGAGGGGGGAGAATGAGAAAGAAATGGGCATTATGAAGCACAAGTGTAAAACCAGTACCTGGAAGGCTGAGGCAAGATGATCTCTATGGATCCAAGCATGGTCAAGGCTATACCATGTCTTGAAGTGGAAGTTGCAGGGCAGAGGAAGGACATTTACCTGGTATGCTTGAGTTTCTGGCTTCCATTTCATCAATGGATGGATGGATGGATGGATGGATGGATGGATGGATGGATGGATGGATTGGATGGATAGGTTGGATGGATAGATGGATGAAGGACAGTTACCTGGTATGCTTGAGTTTCTGGCTTCCATTTCATCGATGGATGGGTGGGTGGATGGATGGATGGATGGAGAGATAGAATGAGAGATAGAGAGGAAGGAAGGAAGGAAACTTTTACAGGCTTGAACTTGATGTATTTGTTTCTAACTTTATTAAATAGTTTAGCCTTTTCTTACTGTATTATGGTCATCATTTTGATCAAGTAAATATACAGGTACCTGCAAACCAGAGTAGGATGTAGATGGGGATTTCTTTCTGTGCTTGTGGGTAATATCTCTTTCTGTCCTCAACTTCTGACTATGAACTGTTTGTTCAAATCTGTGTGTCTACCTCTGCCTCTGACCTTTAAAGTCTAGGATCTGGGCAGTAACAGAACCTGTCTATTCAATTTTATCTGAGTTTGGATTTAGTGGGTTCATGATTCGTAGGGTTTCTGCACAACTTGCTGCTCACATGTCTTCTTCCCTTCCCTTGGTTCTTGGGGAAAAACCTAAGGCCTTATAAAAGCTGGACAAGCACTTGCCCACTGAATTAAAGCCTGAGCAATTCCACCTCTTCCCTCCCCAACCCCTTACACACTATGTAGCTTAGACTTGTAACCCTCCTGCCTTAATCCCCTGAGCAGCAAAGATTCCAGGCATACACCAACTTTCCCAAGCAAAGTTTGATTGCTAAGAAAGATTCCATATCCTGCCTCACCCCTCTGGTGTTGGGATTACAGACATGTACTACTATGCTGGTCCTGCCAGATTTGTGTTAAGATGAGAAGATGAGTAAGTGTTCTAACAAATATTAGGAAAGTTTTTGTGTCTAAAATATAGTCTCTAGAGCATAGACTAAAACATCAATAGGGTGAGAGTTATTCTTTGCTTCTGGCTCTTCCTTAGGGCTAGATGGTAACTAAATGAATCACCTACAGAGCTTATTTAATGAAACTTTATACTTTATGAACTTTTCATATTTTTAAGTTTATTCTTTGGACAGGGTCTCTATAGTACAGCATAGATTGGCCTCAAATAGTGACCCAATTACCTCTCAGCTTACCAGATTTTTTTTTTCAGATGCACATTAGAATAACTTGTGCTTTTGGGTTAATTAAAGAAGTAAAACTTAAAGGGTACTTTAAAGCTGTTTAATTTTATATTTCCATCAAAATAAAAATACTACTTGCAGCTGAGAATAGTGGCACGTCTTTAATTCCAGAACTCAGGGAAAGGCAGAGGCAGGTGGATCTCTGAGTTGGAGGCCAGTGTAGTCTACAAAGCGAGTTCCACGACAGCCAGGACTGTTATACAAAGGAACTCTGTCTCAAAAAAATACTATTTGTATGTTACCTTTCGTAAATATGTGATGTCTTCATTCAACATTAATGAAAATTATGTGAATTACTTTTTTAAATGTGATATTCGATGATCTGGATTTTCTTGGCTTGCTATTTATTTGTTTGTTTGTTTGTTTGTTTATTTTTAAGGCTGTACCGATCAATTGGGGAGTATGATGTCCTCCGTGGCATTTTTAGCAGTGAGTTAGGGACAAAGCAGGACACTCAGAATGCACTGTTGGCAGAAGCCAGAAGTGATTATTCTCAAGCTGCTAAACTGTACAATGAGGTAAAACCAGTCTCTGGCAAATGTACACTTGCTTAAACACCTTGACTCTGCACATTTAAAATGAACTATTAGCTTTAGTGTTAAAGATTAATAACCAAATGTTTTATAATAACCATTTGTGACATAATTGTTACTGTATCTTGTTCTTTTTAAGGCAATATTGAAAAGATAAAGCATTTCATAAACTACCAAGTACATAAAACTATACAGTACTGCTGACTGCTGTTATGTTTACAATTTCTATTTAAATATTGTTTTCTCTCACTTAGAAAAAAAATATGATAAAGTGAAATAGACTTTGTGATTTTGACTGTAGTTTAGTTTTGTATGTTTTATTTCACCTCAATTTGGCAAAGATAATAGGTGTCAGACTTTAGGATCTGCAGTCTATAAAACTATTGAGTGAGTAATCTCAGCTTTGAAACCTACAGAAATCTGCAAATGTCCTCAACTTTATTTTAAGTCTAAGAACGTGAGTAATAAGTGATGCACAGTCTTGACTTCAAGCAATTTTGCACCACTTATTTGGCTTTCCTGGTAAGGTTCTCAGTAGGGTAACCTTCTTCTCATTAGTGACTTTTTGTTTAGTTTGGTTTGATTTGATTTGGTTTGGTTTTTGAGACAGGGTCTCACTTTGTAGTACTGGCTGTCCTGGCACTCACAGAGATCTGCCTGCCTCTCTCTGCCTCCTGAGTGCAGGTGTGTACCACCATGCATGGCCTCATTTGTTACTATAAGGTTCCTTTTGTTATTATTTTTTTCTTCCATTTACTGTTATTTTGAACATTATCCCATTCTCTCAGGTTGCCTTAGATCAGAAATGATTGTCTTTAGTATTTATGTTATAACACCCTCCTTTAAAGAATATATTTGCATCTATGTTCTTTTCAACTCCATAACATAATCCCTCTTTTTTCTGCCAGGCTTTAAATAATCAGGAGTGGGTGGATGGTGAACCCACAGAGGCTGAGAAGGAGTTTTGGGAACTGGCATCCCTTGACTGTTACAACAACCTTTCTGAGTGGAAAGTACTTGAGTACTGTTCTACAAACAATATAGGCAGTAAAAATGCTGTAGACCTAAGTAAAATGTGGAGTGAACCATTTTACCAGGTGTGTAGAATTATTTTTCAGTAACTGAAGTAAATGTTTTAGATGGTCATGTGTTTCCCAGTTAATAGAACTACTTTAAAATTTTCCATGATGAAGATAGTAGTTTTGAAGCCTTTGGATGTTCAAACTCCATGGTGTTAAATTTCACATCACTTTTTAACTAGCCATTTCAAAATAAATGGGATGTGTTTTACAGTAGATATTTATCCTTGTGATATAACCACATGGAAGAATATTTCCTGTTGTCTTTTATGCTCCTGAGAAGGCAGTTTGCATTGTGCACCTCAGGAGGCAGTTACAGGCCCTCCTGTACTCATGCTGCTACCTTGTTGTGCTATGATACCTCAGTGTGTGTGCAGGATCCACAGTGTCTCCTAACTGCAGGTGAATCCCACTCTTCTGTGGAAAGCACCTACATATTTTGTGAGTAGAAAATAATCCAGGTTAGATGAACATTGTTTTTTTAAATTGTAGTTTTAGGTTACAAGCATCAGATATCATTATTTTGGTTCTCAATCTTAAACTATAGAATTATTCCAAGGAATATTTCAGGTAGAAAGTAATTGCATTCACTCAGATTGACTTTCTAAATTGATAGTGGATTGTTGTTGTTCCACAGGAGACGTATCTACCGTACGTGATCCGAAGCAAACTGAAGCTCCTGCTTCATGGAGAAGGCACCCAGTCTCTGCTGACATTTGTGGATGAAGCCATGCACAAGGAGCTGCAGCAGACAGTCCTGGAGCTTCAGTATAGTCAGGAGCTGAGTCTCCTTTACATCTTGCAAGATGATATTGACAGAGCCACATACTACATTAAAAACGGCATTCAGATTTTCATGCAGGTAAGACAGATGGATCTTATCTGATGTATATTGTTTTTATATTAGTTTTAAGTGTCAGTAATCTCATATGCACACACACACAAAAGACCAACAAAATCTTCTCTGTATTCTCATATATATTACCTGTTCTTTCTTTGGATTTTTTAATATATATTTTTGTTTTATAATTAACTTAATTTCATATATCAGCCGTGGATTCCCCCTTCCTCCCTCCTCCCACCCCTCAGCCCTCCCCCCCAAACCACCCCCCATTCCCACCTCCTCCAAGGCAAAGAAAGAACAGGTAATATATATGTATAGGCCCCAGGCTCCAAAAAGCCAGCCCATGCACCAAGGACAGGTGCTGGCTCCACTGCCTGGGGGCCTCCCAAACAGTTCAAGCCAATCAACTGTCCCACTTATCCAGAGGACCTGGTCCAGTTCCATGGAGGCTCCTCAGCCATTGGGTCACAGTTCATGCGTTTTCACTAGTTTGGCTATTTGTCCCTGTGCTTTTTCCAGTCATGGTCTCAACATCTCTCGCTCATACTATCCCTCCTCTCTCTTGCGATTGGGCTCCTGGAGCTCCACCTGGGGCTCGGCTGTGAATCTCTGCATCCATTTCTATCAGACACTGGATGAGAGTTCTATCATGACAGCCAGGGTGTTCGGCCATCCGATCACCAGAGTAGGTCAGCTCAGGCACTCTCTCCACCACTGCCAGTAGTCTACAGTGGAGGTATCTTTGTAGATTTCTGGGGACCTCTCTAGCACTCTGCTTCATTCTATTCCCTTGGGGTCTTCATTCATCATGGTATCTCCCTTCCCCATTCTCCTACTCTGCTCCTGATCCAGCTGGTACCTCCCGCTCCCCTAAGCTCTCTTTCCGCTGACCTTGTCCTCCATTACCCCCACCCCCACCCCCAGTTTGCTCATGTAGATCTCATCCATTTCTCTGTCATTGGGCAATGCCTATGTCTTTCTCAGGGTCCTCTTTACTAGGTAGCCTCCCTGGAGTTGTGAGTTGCAGTCTGGTTATCCTTTGCTTTACATCTAGTATCCACTTAGGAGTGAGTACATACCATGTTTGTCTTTCTGAGTCTGGGTTACCTCACTCAGGATGATTTTTTTCTAGTTCCATCCATTTGCCTGCAAATTTCATGATGTCATTGTTTTTCTCTGCTGAGTAGTACTCCATTGTGTATATGTACCACATTTTCTTTCTCCATTCTTCAGTTGAAGGGCATCTAGGTTGTTTCCAGGTTCTGGCTATTACGAATAATGCTGCTATGAACATAGTTGAGCATGTGTTCTTGTGGTATGATTGAGCATTCCTTGGGTATATGCCCAAGAGTGGTATAGCTGGATCTTGAGGGAGGTTGATTCCCAATTTTCAAAGAAAATGCCATATTGATTTCCAAAGTGGCTGTACAAGTTTACATTCCCACCAGCAGTATAGGAGTGTTCCCCTTGCTCAACATCTTCTCCAACATAAGCTGTCTTCAGTGTTTTTGATCTTAACTATTCTGATGGGTGTAAGGTGGTATCTCAGAGTCGTTTTGGTTTGCATTTCCCTGATGATTAAGGATGTTGAGCAATTTCTTACATGTCTTTCAGCCATTTGAGATTCTTCTGTTCAGAATTCTCTGTTTAGGTCTCTAGCCTATTTTTTAATTGGACTGTTGAGTATTTTGATGTCGAATTTCTTGAGATCTTTATATATTCTGGATATCAGCCCTCTGTCAGATGTGGGGTTGGTGAAGACCTTTTCCCATTCTGTAGGCTGTTGTTTTGTCTTATTGACCGTGTCCTTTGCCCTACAAAAACTTCTCAGTTTCAAGAGGTCCCATTTATTAATTGTTTCTCTCAGAGTCTGTGCTACTGGTGTTATATTTAGGAAGTGATCTCCTATGCCAATGCGTTCAAGACTACTTCCTACTTTCTCTTCTGTCAGGTTCAGAGTAGCTGGATTTATGTTGAGGTCTTTGATCCACTTGGACTTAAGTTTTGTGCACAGTGATAGATATGGATCTATTTGCAGCCTTCTACACATGGACATCCAGTTATGCCAGCACCATTTGTTGAAGATGCTTTCTTTTTTCCATTGTACAGTTTTGGATTCTTTGTCGAAAATGTTCATAGGTGTGCGGATTAATGTCAGGGTCTTCAATTCGATTCCATTGGTCCACAAGTCGGTTTTTATGCCAGTACCAAGCTGTTTTTATTACTGTAGCTCTATAGCAGAGCTTGAAGTCAGGGATCATGATGCCTCCACAGGTTGTTTTATTGTATGGGATTCTTTTGTCTATCCTGGATTTTTTGTTTTTCAATATGAAATTGAGTATTGTTCTTTCCAGGTCTGGGAAGAATTGTGTTGGGATTTTGATGGGGATTGCATTGAATCTGTAGATTGCTTTTGGTAAGATTGCCATTTTTACTATGTTAATCCTTCCTATCCATGAGCATGGGAGATCTTTCCATTTTCTGACATCTTCAATTTCTTCCTTCAGGGATTTACAGTTCATGTCATACAGGTCCTTCACTTGTTTACTTAAAGTTACCCCAAGGTATTTTATATCATTTGTGGCTATTATAAAGGGTGATGTATATCTGATTTCTTTCTCAGCCCATTTGTCATTTGTATATAGGAGGGCTACTGATTTTTTTTTTTTTTTTTAGTTAATCTTATATCCTGCTACATTACTGAAGGTGTTTATAAGCTATATGAGTTCCTTGGTCGAATTTTTGGGGTCACTTACATATACTATCATGTCATCTGCAAATAGTGAAAGCTTGACTTCTTCCTTTCCAATTTGTATCTCCTTGATCTCCTTTTGTTGTCTTATTGCTCTGGCTAAAATTTCAAGTACTATATTGAATAAGTATGGGTAGAGCGGGCAGCCTTGTCTTGTTCCTGATTTTAGTGGAATCGCTTTGAGTTTCTCTCCATTTACTTTGATGTTGGCTGTTGGCTTGCTGTAAATTGCATTTATTATGTTTAGGTATGTTGCATTTATTATGTGTCCTGATCTCTCCAAGACCTTTATCATGAAGGGGTGTTGGATTTTGTCAAAGGCCTTTTCAGCATCTAGTGAGATGATCATGTGTTTTTTTTTTTCTTCAAATTTGTTTATATGGTGTATTACATTGACAGACTTTCGTATGTTGAACCACCCTTGCATCCCTGGGATGAAGCCTACTTGATCATGGTGGATAATTGTTTTGATGTGTTCTTGGAGTCTGTTTGCCAATATTTTCTTTAATATTTTTGCATCAATGTTCATGAGGGAGATTGGTCTGTAGTTCTCTTTCTTTGTTACATCTTTGTTTGGCTTGGGAATCAGGGTAATTGTAGCCTCATAGAAGGTGTTTAGTAGTGTTCCTTCTGTTTCTATTGTGCACAACAATTTAAAGAGTATTGGTATTATCTCTTATTTGAAGATTTGGTAGAATTCTGCGCTGAAACCATCTGGTCTTGGGCTTTTTTTGGTTGGTAGACTTTTAATGACTGTTTCTATTTCCTTAGGGGTTATTGGTCTATTTAAATAGTTTATCTGGTCTTGATTTAACTTAGGTATGTGGTACCTATCCAGAAAATTATCCATTTCTTTTAGATTTTCCAGTTTTGTGGAGTACAGGTTTTTGAAGTATGACTTGATGGTTCTCTGGATTTCCTCATTGTCTGTTGTTATGTCCCCCTTTTCATTTCTGGTTTTGTTAATTTGGATGCTCTCTCTGCCTTTTGGTTAGTTTGGATAGGGGCTTGTCTATCTTGTTAATTTTCTCAAAGAACCAGCTCTTTGTTTCATTGATTCTTTTTGTATTGTTCTCTTTGTTTCTATTTTATTGATTTCAGCTCTCAATTGGATAATTTTCTGGCGTCTGTTCCTACTGGGGGACTTTGCTTCTTCTTGTTCTAGGGCTTTCAGGTGTGCTGTTAAGTCACTAGTGTAAGATTTCTCCAACTTCTTTATGTGGGCATTTAGTGCTATGAATTTCCCTCTTAGCACTGCTTTTATAGTGCCATAGGTTTGGGTATGTGGTGTCTTCATTTTCGTTGATCTCTAGGAAGTCTTTAATTTCTTTCTTTATTCCTTCCTTGACCCATTGGTGATTCAGTTGAGCATTATTCAGGTTCCATGAGATTGTAGGCTTTCTGTAATTTTTGTTGTTGTTGAAATCTAACTTTATATCATGGTAGTCTGATAGAACACAGGAAGTTATTCCAATTTTTTTGTATCTGTTGATATTTGCTTTGTGGCCGAGTATGTGGTCGATTTTAGAGTAGGTTCCATGGGGTGCTGAGAAGAAGGTACATTCTTTTTTGTTAGGATGGAATGTTCTGTAGATATCAATTAAGTCCATGTGAGTCATGACATCAGTTAAGTTCTTTATTTCTCTGTTAAATTTCGATTTTGTAGATCTGTCCAGGGGTGAGAGTGGGGTGTTGAAGTCTCCCACTATTAACGTGTGGGGATTTATGTGTGATTTAAGCTTTAGTAATGTTTCTTTTACATATGTGGGTGCCCTTTTATTTGGGGCATAAATGTTCAGAATTGAAACTTCATCTTGGTGGATCTTTCCTGTGATGAGTATGTAATGTCCTTCTCGATCTCTTTTGATTGATTTTAGTTTGAAGTCTATTTTGTTGGCTATTAGGATGGCTACACCAGCTTGCTTCTTACGACCATTTGATTGGAAAGACTTTTCCCAGCCTTTTATTCTGAGGTAGTGTCTGTCTATCTTTGAAATTGAGGTGTGTTTCTTGTATACAGCAGATAGTTGGGTCCTGCTTTCGTATCCATTCTGTTAGCCTGTGTCTTTTTATAGGTGAATTAAGTCCATTGATATTAAGGGATATTAGTGACCAGTGATTGTTAGTTCCTGTTATCTTTTGGTGGTAGTGTGTGTGTACTTCTCTTCTTTGGGGTTTACTGCTGTGGCGTTATCTATTGCCTGTGTTTTCATAAGTGTGTCTGACTTCCTTAGGTTGGAATTTTCGTTCTAGTGTTTTCTGTAGGACTGGATTTGTGAATAGGTATTGTTTAAATATGGCTTTGTCTTGGAATGTCTTGTTCACTCCGTCTATTATGATTGAAAGTTTTGCTGGATATGTTAGCCTAATAGTGCTCTTCACTCATTCTTTGTCTTAATCGGTTTTTTTTGTTTTTGTTTTTGTTTTTGTTTTGTTCTTCACTGTTATAAATGTTCTACTTTTTGTTATTTCTTTAGTTTAATCTTTCTCACTACAATGTAGAATTTTCTCTGTTGAGTAGTTGTATAGAAGTTTCAATTGATTTATGAATAAATGCATAGACTGAACTAATCTCTTTGGGTGGCCATAATGAGATTGACAACTCAGTAGTATAAGAAACAACATGAAACATTCTTCCAGGTAGTCATACCAGGGAGGTTGATACTTGTCTTAAGATATATTCCGCTGGGCGGTGGTGGTGCACGCCTTTAATCCCAGCACTCGGGAGGCAGAGCCAGGCGGATCTTTGTGAGTTTGAGGCCAGCCTGGTCTACAGAGCGAGATCCAGGAAAGGCGCAAAGCTACACAGAAAAACCCTGTCTCGAAAAACCAAAAAAAAAAAAAAAAAAAGATATATTCCATTGTAAGATTGAACACTGAAGAATTTGACTGGGAAATCAGATAAAGTGCTCTATTTATTTTCTGCCCTTTCTTCTTCTTTGTTTTCACAGTTTGTGGGCTGGTTTGTTTCTTTGTGAACCACTAACAGTGTGCCAACAATGTTAATCATAAAAACATAGTCTTTTTTTTTTCATTTTTGTTTTTATCATTTTAAAGTAAATTAGTAAACTGACTAGAAAAGACTTGGTTTCAGGACTGGAGAGATGGCTTAGTGGAGAATGTACTTGTTAGCATGAGGACCCAGGTCAGATTCCCAGGAGCCATGTAAAACTAGACATGGTAGCACATATCTGTAACCTCAGCACTCCTCTGTGATGAAATGAGAGATGGAGGAGAATTCCTACAAGCTCTTACTCCACATGCTGGTTAGAGGTAATATCAATCCAGGTACTGCCTTAGTCAGATTGGTCTGTGGGCATATCTGTGGGGCATTTCCTTAACTGGTGATTGATGTGGAAAGGCCCAACCCACCAGGTGGTACCACCCTGGGCAGGTGGTCCTGGATTGTTTAAGAAAACAAGCTGAGCATTCTATGGGAAGCAAGCCAATAAGCAGCATTCATTCTTC
>CABHPR010098085.1:0-11153 GCA_902168415.1 Peromyscus melanophrys | reverse complement strand
AAAGAAAGAAAGAAAGAGAAAGAAAAAAACTTACATTATTAAAACATCTTAAATGCTATATTCTGTAGATCTCTGAATTGTTTGAAGACCGCTTGCCTATCTAAAATATATCTGTTTGACCTTGAAAACATACCTTCCATGACTAGAAGTTTGATTGTAATAGGTAACTAGCTACTAACCTGAATTTCTTTATTATCCTCAATAGTTTGTAATAATAACTTTCAAAGACTAGAAATTTACATTACATTGTTGATGAGCTGTATATGTACAATACCTTGAGCAAGAGTAGAAATGTATGTACACTGTGTTCTAACCAAAATAACCTTAAATTTGTATCAATGTACAAAAAATCCTTATTAATGTAAAATATTTAAAACTAGTAGTTGCTTTTTTGGTTTAAAAGTAGATTCAGCTGGGGAGTGGTGGTACACACCTTTAATTCCAGCACATGGAAGGCAGAGGCAGGTGGATCTCTGTGAGTTCAAAGCCAGCCTGGTCTACAGAGTGAGCTCCAGGACAGCCAGAACTGTTTCACAGAGAAACCCTGTCTCAAATAAAACAACAAAAAATAGAGTCAATAATCAGTAATCTGCCTTTATATCCTATCATTTCTATAAATTCTTACTTTTCTATCCACATAAACACAACCAGTCAATGTGCTTGAAATTAGTTAACTTTCAAAGCCAGCTATTGATGCAGGTAATTTTCAAAACCTTCAATGTGGTATTTCATTCATAAGCAACTAGTCACCTTCTTAGCATTTTACACACTAAGGCAAGATAGGATAACACAATTATTTACTCTCTAGACATTGTTTTCCATTTGTTCAAATTTTTAAAATTCTAATAATAAAATTACTTTACAAATGCTTCTGAGTTAAATGGAGTGATGGGGAAACTATTACAAAGCTTACAGGTCGCTCTTTGAAACATGCCTGTTTTCATTCGCCAAGATAGCAGTGCATATGTGGTGTAGTTTAGGTGTTTGTTTGGTGGTTAGGTATGTATATGTGTTCCTTTTTTTTTCCATCCAGTACTAGAGATTGATCCCAAAGCCTTGCACATTCCAGATAAGTACTGTATGTACCATTGTGATAAATCCCCAGTCTGGGTTTATTTTATTTTGTGCATTTGTCCTTTTCAGAGTTGACATCTATGACAACACAAGGGATTATAGTATCAAACTATAGATGTTTATAAGTCATTGGCAGTGCTGCTCCTGGGGAGTGGGCCAGGAAGGATGAGGTTCTGTAGAACTATTCTTTTTTTTTTAGGTGGTGGGGTTTATTCTTCTGTACCTGTACAGAATGTTACCTGGGGCTTTCTCAGCATCAAGAATTAATTTGGAGTTTGGGGATCTTTTTTTTGTTTGTTTGTTTTTCGAGACAGGTTTTCTCTGTGTAGTTTTAATGCCTGTCCTGGATCTCGTTCTGTAGACCAGGCTGGTCTTGAACTCACAGAGATCCACCTGGCTCTGCCTCCCAAGTGCTAGAATTAAAGGCATGCATCACCACCACTCGCCCCCACCCCCCTTTTTTAATTATATAATTTATTTTTACTTTACATGCATTGGTCTTTTGCTTTCATGTTTGTCTGTCGGGGTGTCAGAAGCCCTAGAATTGGAGTTACAGACAGGTGTGAGCTACCATGTAGGTGCTGGGAATTGAACCCAGTTCCTCTAGAAAAGCAGCCAGTGCTCTTAACTGGTGAGCCATCTCTCCATCCCTGCGTTTAGGGATTCTTGAGTTTTGTTTACTGTTGTGTGTTTTAGATGTGTGATGCACTGACTGGCATAAGAAGACACTGAGTAAATATTTATACCCTTGATACTGGGGTATATTAAAACCAAGTTCTTGTGTCAGTGATATGCTGGAATCACCTCTGACATTATCGATTTTTCTCCATGTAGCGCCACACTGCTCAGCTCCGAGAAGAGCTACTGAAACTTCCCTGTCCTGAAGGCTTAGATCCAGACATTGATGATGCCTCCCAGGTGTGCAGGGCCACAGCGCGTGCTGAAGAGACTCTAACACACGACCATGGCAAACCCAGCAGCAGCAAAGACCTCCCCAGTGACTTCCAATTATGAGCTGCATTGATGTGGATTTCATAGACACGAAGGCTTCGGAAGCACAAGCCAAATATGTCAATATTTGTATGTAAGAAACTAATTATGTAATAGGTAATGAAACTGAAACTATACTATGCCCTTAAGGAGATCCAGTTTAATTCAAGGTGATCTTTGATTTACCTGTACAAGAGTGTAAACTTTTTTGTGCTTTTATTTTTCAATTGTGAGAACCACTGATTGGTATGTTCAACAAATTTGTGTATACAAAGAAATGGATAAATCACTGATCTATAAGGGAAACTACCTTAGGAAAGAATGTTTACTGAATGTTTTTCTTTTTTTTTTTTTTTTTTTTTTTTTTTTTTTACTGTAGAGTGAGAGGTTGTTAACAAAGGATATATATTGGTCATTCTTACAACTGCTATTTAAAGTCAGCAACTTTTCACTGAATTTGATAGATTTTATGTTTGGCCATATCTTCATGCTCATATTTGATTTTTGAAGACCTCCTACATACACTTTAATAAAAGTTAAATGGACATAGCCCTTCTTTTTTGATTTACTGGTATATTTTTAAGTAATAAATCTGCCATAAAATGCACTATAGCTGGAGACTTGCACTTGTATGGATGAATTTATTACATTCAACATATTTAATTTTATGCCTTCTAAGATGCAGAAAAAAATAAATGAACATGATTTTATTCTATGCCAAACATTGGGCCTCTGAATGTATCAATTCTTTGAATTTAAGTATATGAAAAGGTATGGTCAATTGGAAAAGTCACTTTAAACTGTTTTCCTCAAGGGCTCCTCTTTGTCCTGGACTGTGTGGTTTTGTTCCTGAAGTCACATGTATGTATCAACACGGAGGCTCTGTAGAGGAGAGAGGCTGGGCCTCTCTGGTGCTGTTACAGTACGTTCTGTACCTGCCATACAGGCTCATTTTCATGCAAATTCTTCCTAGAGCCAATAAATAAAAACTTAGGTGAATTAGTATGTCTTGTTTCTAAAATAGTTGCCATGGTGTGAAATGGTATTTCTACAAAGAAGCTTTTGAAACCTGAGCATGGGGGAAACAGAGATATTTTTGTAAGAGCAGTTAACATAAAGAAAAGGCTGAAAGCTGGGGCATGGTGATGCATGCTTTTAATCTCAGAAGGCGCATTCTTACCTCTGCAGTTGGAGTTCTGGGGCAGCCAGGGCTACATAGAAAGACCCTGTCTCATAAAAGCAGAAAGAGAAAAGAAGGAAAGAGCTGCAGTGACTATTGATAATATTTACATAAAAGTGGTGTTTGATTCTGAAGAAAAAGTGGCAGGCAGCCTGGCGTGGTTCCCTACAGTCCCTGCCCTGGGAGACCGAGGCAGAGAGTTTGCTCAGAGCCTGCAGTGTGAGACCCTGACTCAGAAATGAGAGGTGCGGAGGGAGAATCACAAATTCAGGTATTGGGGGCATGAAGGGAAAATAAAGGAAAAATTTAAGTTAAGGGGTATGATACCCCTTCTGTCTTTAAACACCATGAGCAGAAAACAGCCAGGAAAGCAGGGTGTCTGAAACACAGTCGTCTTAGATACAAGATAATGATCAAGTTGGTATATGATGAGAAAGACCTCAAATGACATATACAGACATGCTAGATAGAATCTGTCTCTAAAACTATCAGCAATATGAAATAAAAGTACTTGGAGATGGCTCAGTGGGTGGAAAGCAATTGCTGAGCTAGGCGGACAACCTGAGTTCAGATCCCAGGAGCCCACATAAGCAAAGGGTGTCAGTGAACGGTGAAGTGACTTAGTGGGCAAAGCTACTCGTGGCCAAGCCTAATGAACAAAGTTCAATGCCAGGACCTGTGTAGTAGAAAGGAAAGAACCGCTCTGTGCAAGGTGTCCTCTGACCTCCACTTGCGTCTCCCATCCCACCCAAATAAGTAAAAGTGATTAAAATAAGCTCTAAAAGAGAAAAGCAAAAAGCTGAGCCAGGCGGTGATGGTGCACACCTTTAATCCCAGCATTCAGAAGGCAGAGGTAGGTGGATCTCTGTGAGTTCGAGGACAGCCTGGTCTACAGAGTGAGTTCCAGGACAGCCAGGGCTACACAGAGAAATCCTGGGGGGGGGGGGGGGGTTGCTGGATACGATGGCTTTCATTTCTGTCTCGGGACTCCTATGGCAAGGTGGAGACTAGAGACTCACTCAGAAGGTGGCAGGTCGGCTGCCTGCTGTATATGATGAAGCTGCCAAAACAATAAGATCCTGCCTTTAAAAGAGGATGAGAACTGCCTCTGACCTGTGTGTGTGTGTGTGTGTGTGTGTGTGTGTGTGTGTGTGTGTGTGTGGTTTTCCCTTTGGTCAGGATCCCAGTCTAACTGGGCGTGAATGATAAACGCTGTCAAATACATTTTTTCCATCCCACCTCACCTCATTGTTAGACATGGGAAAGTGTTCGAAAGCAACAGTACTGTAATGAGAGCCAAGAAATTATTTACAAAAACTGGAAGGCACGGGCAGCAGATGAGATGGCTCAGTGGGCAGGACTGCTTGCTGCTAAGTCTGACAACCTGAGTTTGAATCCTGGGACCCACATGACAGGAGAGAGCCAACTCTTCCATGCATTCCATGGCTTGTGCACGTACATAAAATGTTTAAATGATTTGAGACAGATTTCAATGATTGCATTGAAATGGATCCATGTGGGATCCAGACCAGCCCAGGAACATTCAGGTGCTCACTTAGTGTAAGGTTCCTGCACTCAGGTAGTGAACAACAGGCACAAGGACAGTCCAGTATGGTAAGTTCTCTGGAGAGTTATTTACAAGGTTCTTTTGGGAGCACAGAGGAGAGTCACTTAGGACTAATACTGATGGGCATTGAAGTGATGTGAGCAGGAAAGGCTTCCTAGAGGAAGGCATCCTGAGTGCTGAAGAATGACCATAAAGAAAATGGGTGTGGCAGGTTGTGATGTCAGAGAAGTAGCTGCTCTCAGGCCACTGAAGGTCTGGTTTGACCTGCTACTGACCTTAAGCATCCTGAATGATTCGGAAAGCTCTCAGCTTTGACCAGGCAAGAATCAGATCATAGCATTTTGCCTACTGCTGTGACTCCAGAGTCCACATGGTAGGTCATCCATCACCTGGGGCAGTCAAAGGGTGGACAGGAGGAAGTATTTGGCAGAGCTTGGAGAAATGCATATATTTGTTGATAGAATGAGTCCCGTGTTTTCAAGCTAAGAAACTAGGGTAGAAGGGCAGAGAAAAACAAGACTGCCTTGGCCCAAGAGTTTGTGTAGAACGTGGAGAAATGTGGATGCCAGTGTTAAAGTGGTACATCACACACACACACACACACACACACACACACACACACACACACACACACACACGGTGCCCATTCTGAGCCAGTGCTCAACTGTTGAGCAACATCCCAGCCTCAAAGGGGGTTTGTTCTTTGTTACTTTTGATTTTTAAAGTCAAGAAAAAGCTTATTGACAAGAAAGTAACATCTGCCTGCAGCAGAGAGAGGCCTGAAAATACCTTGACTTATTTTTCTTTAAACTACTTAAAATTCTCTCTAGGGACTTGAGAGATTGTTGAGTACTTCAGAGCACCTGTCTCTTGCAGAGGACCAGGGTTTGATTCTTAGCCCCTGTGGATGGATTTTTCTTTTGGCCGCCAGCCAGCTCCCAAATAAAGACACAGAGAGTTATGAGTTCTCGGCCTTTAGCTTAGGCTTGACCCATTAGCTCTTATAACTTAATTTAACCTGTTCCTATTCATCTATGTTTTACCTTTGTTTCATTCTATATGTCCTGCTTTCTGCTTCTTCCATGGCTGGCTGGCCGGCCCTTGGTATCTTCCTCATGTCTCCCTCTCTCCCTCTGTGTCTCTCGAGCGTAGATTCCTCTCCCTACTTACTCTCTCTGCCCAGGAGTGCCCCCTATACCTCCTGCCTAGCTATTGACCATTTAGCTTTTTATTAGCCCAATCAGGTGCCTTAGGCAGGCAAGGTGAACAAATGCAACACCTCTTTACATAGTTAAACTAATGTTCACAACAAGCACTCACATGGTAGCTGTCTTGGGATTTTTATTGCTGTGATGAGACACCATGACCACGGCAACTCTTACAAAGGAAAAAACATTTAATTGGGGTGGCTTACATTTTCAGAGGTTCAGTCCATTATCATCATAGTATGACAGGATGGCATGCAGGCAGACATGGTGCTGGAGAAATAGCTGAGTGTCCTTGAGTGACTTGCAGACAACAGGAAGTGAACTGAGACACTAGGTAGTATCTTGAGCATATGAGACCTCACAGCCCGCCTCCACAGTGACACACTTCCTCCAACAAAGCCACACCTCCTAATAGTGCCACTGCCTTTGGGAGCCATTGTCTTTCAAACCCCCACAAAGAGCTCACAACCATCTCTTAACTCCAGTTCAGGGGATCCAGTCCTCTCTCCTGACCTCCATGGGTATACATGGTGCACATACTTGCATGCAGGCTAGCACTCACACACATGTGAAATTAAAATCTAAAGTAGCAATAGCAAAATAAAGCTTTTCTAGCATTGAGATAAAAATCCCCCAAGTAAGACTAATGTAGAAAATAAACATCTTTTTTTGTCTTTGTTGTCTAAAAGGTTGGCTTATGTGTGATAAGATGGATTGAGGTGAGATATTCTAGTTATTGTGCCTCTTGCAATTTGTAGTAATGACCCAAATTTTTGGCTATCTCCTCTGTTAGGGTAACACTTTGTTTTGCTCTGGTTTTTTTTTTTGTTTTTTTTTTTGTTTTTTGTTTTGTTTTTTTTTCAAGACCAGGTTTCTCTGTGTTGCAGCTCCAGCTGTCCTAGAACTTGATTTGTAGACCAAGCTGGCCTCGAAATCAACAGAAAATCTGCTTCCCAAGTGCTGGAATTAAAGGCGTGTGCTGCCACTGCCCAGCCTTAGGCTAATACTTGTTAAGAGGAAGGAAAATGTGTCGAGCTGCCAGTAGTAGAGGGCCTTTAGCATCTACAAGGCCTAGCACTGCCCCCAACAAAATAGCGAAGTATCACCTTGTTCATGTTTACTTTGTATACTCACTGCAGACTGGCAGCAATCTGAATCGTGACTTGGGCAGTGCTCACTTAAAGGTAGTTTGGGCTGAGGTTGAGTCTACTCCCTGAACCAATGCTAATAAATTAACAAGTAAATTTTTTTTCCTTTTAAATTTATTTTTATTTCATGTGCATTGGTGTCTTGCCCATATGTATGTCTGTGTGAGGGTGTTGGATCCCCTGGAACTGGAGTTAGAGTCTTGAGCTGCCATGTGGGTGCTGGGACTTGAACCCGGCTCCTCTGGAAGAGCAGCCAGTACTCTTAACCACTGAGTCATCTCTCAGCCCTTAACAGGTAAATTTCTACAGGTACATTGCTTTACCATACTATATGCTTTGCCCAAATTAAAAAATCTAAGATTCTAGGGGCCTGGAGAAATGGGGCATTGGTTAAGAGCACTTTCTCCCCTTCCAGAGGACTTGATTTTGGTTCCCAGCACCCAAGTCAGGTGCTCACAACCACCTGGAACTCCAATTCCAGGTTATCTGACACACTCTTCTGGTCTCCATGTGCACCCCACACGTGTGGCAGACATACATACATACCCAAAACTAAATCTTAAAAGAATGAATACTCTGGTAGGTAGTTACATGGATAGGTAATGCTACGATGTTCTCAAGCTCCTGCCAGTCCAAGAGCATGGCAGGGCCTCAGATTCAGCTGGTTCCAATGTTATCATTATGGTCACAGAAAATTGGGAAAACACAGAAAAATATAAACCGTGAAATTTTTTGTATGTCTAGTATTTTTGCTGTTTTTCCAATATAATTGCTGCATTTTTGAAATCAAACTTTCAAACTATATTATGCACATTTTTATCATAAAATACCTGGTTAATATGGATGTTCTTAAACAACTTAAGGATTTTTCTTAAGATTTATTTATTAGATGTTGGTGGGGTGCAAATGCATGCATGTGCCTTCAGAGAGCCAGAAGGAGGCATTGGATCCCCTGAAATTGTAGTTACAGGCAATTGTGAGCTGTCTGCAGTGGGTTCTGAGAATCTACCCTGCAAGAGCAATGGGTACACTTAATGGATGAACTCTCTCTCTAGGCCCTGGACAATGAAAATGTAAAACTTTAAATCTGACATTTTAATCACCAAACATATTTTATTCTTCCTTTTGTTCACATTGTTTATGAACCACTTAAAATTTTGCTTTCTCCAGTTATAAGTTTATACCCTTTACCTGTTTTGGTTTATGGTCTCAGCGTGTGTAAAATACATACGAGTTGCTTGTGTAGTGGAGGGTTTACTTTTTATCATATCTGTATGTTGCTCAGACAGCATTAATGTTTGCTTTGGCTTTGTCGTGAGAGCTTTATCTTACAAAATTATTGACTTTTTCCTTTGTGACTTGAATGGCTTCATTTTTATGATGAGTTTCGTAGTGCAGAGGAATCGTGTGTATCTTCTGACTTGCACTGGTTTTGGGATTGGTGTAAGCCTGTGTGAAGCCAGATGGAAGCAAGCTCGAAGCACTTCCGAGCTCCCATCTTCTCATCCCCCATCTGCTGTACCTTATATGGATGATAGGAAGAATATAGAGGGTAGATGGGACATCCAGACCAGGTGGAACGGAAGCTCAACCTTGCTTTCTCAGCTTGGGATACTTCAAGCTGTAGAAGCTGTTGAGTCCTCTGAACCACCCATCATCTCCTGGACAGAAGATGTGTTCTCTGACTCTCCTCATACATTAGCCCCTGAATGTGGTCATGAAGCGCTCCATGGGCTCCAGTATTGCCTGTTTTCCTTTCATGGGTGCCCCTCTTTGGGAGTGTGGGAAGAGTGTATAATGTCACCACTGTGTCTTATTCACCTCTCACTTCTTCACAGAGGGAGTATCCAGCAAAACCATGACAGCTATAGGCTTTTCTGGGCTACTTTCCCAGGAGTCAACTAGTCCCAAGATAAGCTCTCCTGGGCAGTGCAGTCTCCAGAACCGCTCCCCTCACCTTCCTGGCCTCTTCTCTCTGTTCTGCAGTCAGGAGGTTAGCTGTGCATGTTCCTCATCCTCAACCTTCCCCCTCTCTGTTCCTTGGCCATTGTTCTATAGGTTGTGCCCTTTAGTTTAACCTCATCACACCTTGCCATCTACAAAGCCAACAAACCTAGCCACCAAGTGCCTACCATCTCTGTAGCCTTCTGCCACTTACCAGGGTGTGTGGTAGATATCTGTCCCTCTCAAACTATAGAATATTGATGAATGTTTGAGGAACTCATTAACATGCAGATTTCTTAAAAGCAGGGAGGGCATAGAAATGTATTTTTAGTGGTTGCTTAGGCAATTCCTATTCTTTTTTTAATATTTTTATTATATACAATAGGCTTCATTATGACAGTTTATAGTTGTATATAATGTATTTGGCCATATTCATTCCTGTTACCCTCCCATTCCTGGTGATGCTTTTCCTCTGGCCAACTACTCTTCCTCCTCCTCTTTTCTTTCTTGTTTGTATGGATTAATTGGTTGACTGGTTTTTTGGCCCCAGCTGTCCTGAAACTCGCTCTGTAGACCAGGCTGGCCTTGAACTTGGAGATCCACCTGCCTCTGTCTCCTGAGCGCTGGGATTAAAGGTGTGCACCACTACTACCCAGCTTCTTTCTTATCTTTAGTGTGTGTGTCCCAATGAGTGTAATGGGATTGATCATAAAAGCATGAGTAACTCACCTGTGGCCACACCACCAAAGACATGTCTCTCTCCCTCCTCCCTCCCCCAGTGATCATTCATTGCCTACAGATCCTCAGGGAATGTGAGACCTCATGACTTCCTTCCCCTGATTTATTTTTGAATTCCAGGGTTTGGAGCAATCCTCCTGCCTCAGCTTCCTGAGTGACTATTCCATTGGTCAATCCCCTTCCACCACTTATGGTAATTCTGATGTTAATGATCTCTGCGATTTGAGGAATATTGATACCCAGGGCTTGATGTCTTACTGACACATTTGGTTTCCAGTTCTGTCATGTACCAGGAAATCGTACTTTGCTTTGCCTCTAGAAGGCTTCAGGATTATAGCATTAAACGACTTATCAGATGGGAACACGCTGCGAAGATTTGTATTCTTGGAGCAAGATCAGCCAGCACAGCTGGATTTTATTACTTGGGTTTTTTCTCTTACCTTTTGTGTTGAAGCCGTTTGGTACACTTTCAAATGACAATTCCCTCTTCTGTTCGTGTTTGCTGTTCACAGCCATGGAAATGGAAACATTCCCCCTTTGGCTGAAACCAGGCGCAAAGCCTGGAAACACTCTAGTGAAAGTCTTGCACAGACCCCAGTCCTCTATGTGAGGCCTCCTGAGTACATCAAATCCCTCCCCCCAATAGCACGAGCAGAAAACACTGTTGCATTGCAGAGCACTTCATCACACTGCCCAGCCTGATACTCGGTGATATATGGTCTAATGATGACAAGACCCCTATTTAGTACCTGAAGGAAGAACTGAATTTATTGCTAACTGTGGGAAAGGAAAATTACGCAGGTCTCTTGCAATCTCTTCTTGCACAACACACTGTTAATCATACATAAGGTTTGGAGTTCAAGTATTGGTAGATTTAGAGGCATAAGCATTTAACATCATCTGTAAAAGGGTTTTCCTTGGATGAGGCTATTGTTGATTGGCTGGCATTCAGGGTCACGTGTAGCTAAGAGTCTGCCCTGGATTTTAAGCAATGAGCTTCGAAAAACATATTCACTTCTGGCGATTACTCACTGAGTGGACAGCTCCAAAACTTGTTTTGATGGCTACTTATCACTATATTACAGAGCAGTGGGTCTTTCAAGTTGATCTGAATATGTATTTTGGTTTTTAGAGTTTTCTCTTTGTGCTGGAGAGATGGCTCAGCCATTGAAGGCTAAGGCTCGCAACCAACAAGACAAGATTTTGATTTTGTATTTTTAATTATGTGTATGTGCACCTGAATGTGTATATGTGCAACACATACGTGTAGAAGCCCATAGAGGCTGGAAGAGGGTGTCAGATGA